>JAINUV010000915.1:0-93973 GCA_020205505.1 Panax japonicus
AGGTCAAAATATTTTGAATCTTCAAGAAATTACATCAACATAGCCCTCGATTGGAGCACCCATTTCCTGAGCTACTTCTGCAAGGCATGCAACCACCATGGTTCGATCTTGTGATGGGCGTGAAGCTTTCTGAAGTTTCCAGACATAAAACAAGTGAAATCTCAAAAGTAAGAGCTGATTAGAATCAAAACTGCATATGCTGTAAAGGACAGTTGCTAACCCACCGTGAATTTCATCAAAGGTTCAAATAACTTCGAAAATATGGGTGCAAAATGAGAACCCATCGCCCTCGCAAATGCAGGAAGGAGGTCAGAAACTGCATCCATAAGCACTTCATCATGCTCAGAATCATCATCATCAATTTCACTATCAGATTCTGCTAGCTGACAAATTGATTTCTCCTGGAGCAAGACCAGAGTTGCCTCAACAAGTCTAGCCATATCTATAATCCAAACACAAGGGAGATTTAGAGGGAATGTACTATGTTATAGTACAACATCTTATTTCAAACGATAAGAGGAATATCTACTCACAAGGCTCAACTATAAGGTATCCAAGATCCTTTATAATGTCAGCTGTGCTCATACAAGCTTGAGCAACAACCTCTTTATCATCATCTTCGGTCATAGTCTTGATATAAATGTTCATCACAGAATCTGGGTAATGAACAGAAATAAATATTTTTAGTCCCTCGCACAATCAGTTTCAAGCCAGATGATATAACTAATATTACTGGGTCATGATTTTACCAAGAATTTCTTTTGCCTTTGTTGTGCCCTCCTGCAAAGGAATGAGAGAATTTTAAATATATCATCATATTAGTGGCTTATCTAGTTAGCAGAGCTACAATAAGTAATTCCAGCAAAACAAAACATATAGCCCTTGCAAGTTAAGGAGCCTTCAATGGTCATCTCAGTAAATCCTTTTTGTTAGTGTATAGATCATTCTCAAATGAAACACATTGCCAACCAAGGTTTGAAGTTTGACCCGATGACCATTAGGATGAACCGAAAACACTACTTACCAATACCACCACTCACCTACCCGGCCACCCCCTCTCCTCTTCCCCCTCTTCCCCCCAAAAATATGTATTATATAAATATAGCATGCTAACACCACTAAGTAGTAGATAATAGTAAAAATTTTAAGGGTGGGTTAACACTCACATAATGACCTTGAAAGACTGCTTGTGCAGCTGTCAAAATATCTGCCACCATAGAACAACCAAGTATGAGTGCTGAACAAGTATACCACAAAATGACATTTCTTAATGCAAAGTATGAAAGCATATGCAAGTGCTACAAAACTTTGGAATACAGAGAAGAAACTAAAGAATATATAAATATAGCAAATTAGCAAGTGAGAAGAAAGCACCGTTCAAGTCAGAAAGTTATCATGATGGTGATAAACATGCCACTTTATACGTTAGTATATTATGTGTGCATGTTTGGATATATTTTTAAATGCAAGCAAGCAGTAGGCATATCTAGAAACAGTTTTACAGAAATAGCACACATTCACTGCCCATGGCGTTTTTGTGACCAAGCAAGTAAATAATTAAACCCCTTTCTTTTATGGAATTCTAAATTGGAAATCAGCCCAACTGATGATTACATAGTACCAAAACAACCACTTTACGTGATGGTAGTATTTTTTCCCAGTTCATTTCCAACTTTTTACAGGGCTAGTTGTCATGGGAGTGAGAGGAGTCCCATCCAAGATTATAATGCGTCCACAAACAAAAACTAATGCACGTAATTTTGCACAACACTAAAATAAGATGCAAGAATTTACTGTTACTCACGTTTCAAAGCCGTGATGGCCTGAAGACGAACATCCTCATGAAAATAGCTGGAATGTCTAATCATTATTTTCAGAGACTCTTCCAAATATCTTAAAATAGTCAAGGAATCCAAACTGAAAAGAAATTTGATATTTGAATTTTGAAAAGTATTAATATAACCCAGAAGGATACGGTGCATAAGCACTCTTTGTATGCAGAGCAAATAGCCCAAGGGCTTGAGTTGCGGCTGCTTTCTCATCCAATACTCCAGTTCTTATACTGATATTGCGCACCCTAGGTTCATCATGAGCTTCATCATCAGAAGACACTCCACCAAATCCATTAATGTTCTCGTCCTCATCAGAATCATCGATATCCACAGCAGAGCCGTCATCAAGATTGCAGGAGGAAAATGCCAAAGGTATAACATGGGGAAGGTACTGTTTCACAAAAGAAGGTGCTAGGCATACAAGTAAAAATACAAAACATATTGCTTACAAACTTAGTAGGAAAAAAAGGAAAGGCATACCTGAGTAAATCCATCATTCAGAATTTCAGCGACATTGCTAAAGAACCCATGAGTATACTCCCGAAGCTCACTGAACTCCAATCCAAATCCCTGATATGTTAACTCCCATAAGTCAAATGGTCAAATAAAGTGTCATAATTCCAGCTAGAAACAATTTACATAAAATCATTTACAGAAATTGCAGCTTCAATGAAAGGTGGTAGAATTGCTTCCATCCTTGTCCTCCCTACAGACATCGCAATAATTCCAACTAATTCAGTAGCCCTTGCTCTTGAACAAAGGTCCTCATCGTTACTGAGTACCATGAAATGTTTCATCAACTCTAGAACCTTTTCAGCATATGGAATGAATGCTTGCTCTGCAGCAGATGCAACTGAACCGATTGCAGACTGCAATAAAAGAAAAGAATGAAAAGGATAATAAACTAATAATGTAAGTTATCAAATTTTTGGAGCATGAAACTATATTATTACCATGCAGGTTTCCTGTAAATTACGGGGGCTACTTTGGAGGGCAGTGATTAGTTTCCCCATCAAAGGATCAAGAAAAGGAAGGATTTCCTCACCCATGTTCTCACAAAATGCCGCCAATGCATAGTATGACTTTTCCTGCAAAGAAGATACGACTTCGATAAAACACATGGAAATAAGACTTATTCCATAATTGAACTCTTCAATATGCATGTACCTTAACTTCATTGGATGCATCCTCCAAAGCATTCAAAAGGCAAGGAACAACACTTTCATAGTGAGATACAATCTCAGGCTGCAGATATTCAGCAAATTGACCCATAGCAAAAGATGCAGCCCCTCTTACCATTTGTTCAGAATCTCCTAAAGCTCCCAAGACAATAAGAAGAATGGGTTCCAATTTATTTTTCATCAAGTTTGAACAACCCTCTGAAATGATTCCCAAAGATGTAACTGAAGCCTCCCGAAACTTCGGATTAACATTCTTACTACTTAAAGAAGCAAATTCCAATACAGGTGGAAATACATGCTTTGACAAATTTAAAGCCATGGTATCAATAACTTCTGCGGCAGCTCGGTCAGGTGCAAGATCATCATCTTCGCCACTTTCAGTAGATTCTGCAAGCAATGGGCACATAACTTGAAGGATAGGAATGATCAGCTTGTGCTTTCTAAGGGAATTGGATTTATACTTTGCAAGCCAGGAAATTATTTGAACAGCCTGGCATGAAAGAAAAAAGGAAACAGCATATCTTTTACAAAACCAAGAACAGTGAATAAGGACTACACAAATAACTGTTGAAGAGAGAGCCTTAAGGATTAGATTGTCCAATGTGGGACTTTGTATCTCAACACGCCCCCTCACGTGTGGTGTAAATTTGAGCCAAACACGTGAACACTTTATATTGGGTGACGTGGAGTGGAGTATTTGGGCCTTTGGGCCATGCACATGAATGAAATTCCCTGCTCTAATACCATGTTGAAGAATCCACCTCAAAACCAAATGGCAATGAGTGGAGTCGCCTCCAAGGATTTCAGAGTTTATATCTCAACAATAACTAATGAACTTTGTGCAACAGGTCAATGCTCCTAACCTGATGGCGCGTGTTGGATTCCAAATTTAGACTTGAACAAACTTCAAGAGAGAATTGCACAATGGATCTAACTGATTCCCCAAGAAGAGGTGCAGGAGATTCAATCAGCTCATCAAATATTTCAAAAGCGATTACAGCAACATCCTCATCACCGGAGGCAAGGCATTGCCGTGATACGTTCAAAATGCTGGGTATAAACTCTCGAAACTTAACCTGCATAATGACAGTTTCAAAAAACCATAAAATATTGTATTTCACTTTATTAGCATGAGCGCAAACTGCAAACAATAATTAACAGAAGCAGACATTTCAACTTAGCAAGTAATGCACTTAAAAAAGTCAAAGGTTTCAAACAGGAGGTGGGAGTAGAAAATTAAACTGAAAGTTGCTCAAATTCTAGAAAACAAACACATACACATAACAAACATGCTTGATCTAATTCTAAGCAGCATCAAACTATATTACTTACCACTTCATCTTCATCATAAGTGAACTCCAGAAAAGACCCAACTGCCCTGTAAATATGTGAAATTGCAGGGCATTCAAAATTGTGTAAGCATTCTACACCATTATCCTTTGCACCAAAGCAATAGCACAAAACTTTAAAGTTTCAAAACAAGAAAATACTTGAGTGCAGCAACTCTGACACGGGTACTAGTCTCATCTTGTAGACACTTGAGTAGCAGAGATTGTAAATCTGCAAAATGTGGTCGAAATGAATTTCCAATTGTTTCAGTTAAGGAGCTGAAGAGTATTAAGGCCACCTTGCATCATAAAACCAAGGGAACAACTTGTTAGCTCATTAAAAAATATACGTTTCAATTTCAGAAAAAGGAAAAGGAATAGAAGATCAACGGGGCAAGAACACATCACCAGGGCACTAGCTTACTGCAGAATATCAATAGAGAAAAAAAGATATAATCATAGATCATCTAACAACAACGAAATAAAAAAGTAATCACTAATGGTAAGCAATGATATGTAACTACTGGATACATAGTTAAAATATACAAGATAAAACTTGTGCTCTACGGTTATACACTCCAACAAAATCATTTAAGTAAATTAAAGAATGTTGCTCAAAAGGAATTCCATAAAAGTTTACAGAAAGAAAAAAAAGAGTAAAATCAATCAAGTTTGGACAAATGCAACACATGTTTAATCACAAGAATTTTCTTCGTTCTCACAAAAACTTTCCATAGTGCAAATATTTTTCCTATTTTGATAAGATATGCAGCACATACAACCAAAAACATGATTATCTTCCCTTGAATGATATTTGATTTTTTATTATCCCAAGTCTTTTAAGAATAAATCACTTACTTCTCTATGTTCTTCTTGTACACTCTGACTGCATTGGAATAGGAAAGGCAACAAGTCAGGCCACTCCCCAGATGGCACAGCATACTTTGCGATAATACTGACCACATTTGCACTTGCTCGCCTCACTGGTGGACTGCAATAAAAGGCCAGCATACAAAATCATCATCTGTTTCTTTAGAACACCAGACTACAATGTTCATCTTCCTTCATCCAAACTAAAGGAAAAACGAGACATCAATATCTTCCCTAAATTCACATGAAAGCAGAATTTAATACAAGGAAAATCAAAAATTCTTAACAAGCTCAACTATTCTTAAAAGAAAGGCTTCAAAGATGAACATTGTAGTCTGGTATGTACGTATGCGTATGTAGCTCAACTATATATATGTATGTGTATATGTCTGTCTGTGTGTGTGAGCACATTGTACAAGTCTAATTAGGAATGAAGTCAAATGAATTTACGAGGTAGTACGATAATCCCATAAACTCAGATATTAAAATTTGAGGTTTTATAAAAAGTTTCATTTGAAGCATCAGTATATGTACTCCAAACATGAATTTAGCAATGTCACGTCAAGCATACAAATTGATCTTCCAATCTTGAATTACGCTTCAAACAAGTGAACAGTTTTTTTAATAGCAGCATAAAATAACAGTCACTATGACCACCACCAATCAGATAAAGTCCAAACAACACATACGAGAAATCATTCTAACCCAGTTATGATTGAGAAAAAGTGTAGAGAAAATATGAGATGACAAATGAAATTTTACTTTCATTCGATTTTAAAATGAAATGACTAGGGTGGAGAAGAGAAATAAGAGAAAGTGTCTACAACTTTCTTCCAATACTTTCTCCGTAGAAGTGAGAAGAAGTGGGGAGAAGGGAAAATATCTTTTAACAATATGTCATTAATTTATAGTAACGAATACCCCAAGAAGTAGGTAGAACTTTTGAATCCCAGTTCTATCCGGGCATCATTTGTCATATACCAAAACCACAAGAGGGCTGCCAATATCCTGTAACCTCCTTTATTGTCCATATGTTTCACGACGAAGTCCTTTCTAAATTTGGGACCACAAAGGTAAATTAAAAACAAAAAATCATTCTTTCAGAATTTATCTCAAGTCTCAACTATGAACTCTTCTTATACACTTACATAACAACATCCAACTAATCAGAAAATGCATTTTAGTTTTAGTTTTGGTTCTTTCTAAACAAGCAAGTTCTTCTACTTTCTGCTTAGAGTTGCAGGTGGGTAAGCATATAAAGATGGAAATCATGGTTCTAGTCAAAAGCCTATATTGCAAAGATTTTCTCATCCTAATCTTTTATATGTCTCAATACTCAAAAAAGGACCTCACTTGCTAATTCAGCTTAGTCAAAGAAATTTTACACGTGCAAAAAAAATATAAACTTTCAGCATCGATCAACCGATTCCCCAAAAAAAAAACTAATGCCTGGAAATCTGGATTAAAGGAAATATGGTAACAATATGCTAATATTATACGCAATTAAAGCCCATACATTTCTATTTACTCAATCAACTAATTCTTAATAAACAATTAAGAAATTCTCAATTTCAATTATGAAAATTTTAAATGAGTAAAGCAATGAAAACTATTGACAATTGAATTAACCAGACCTGTGCTCGAGGGTAATGCTATCGATGAGGGATTGTTTAACGAGCCGGCGGAGCTGAGGAGTGAGCTTAGCCCAGTGGCCAGTGATCTTCTTACGGAGGAGGACGGCAGAGAGCTGCCGCACATTCGGCGTCTTGGCGGTGCGGAGGTGGTGGACGAGAGCCGGAACCACCTGGGGATCCTTGGCCAGACGCTTAATCTGGTCCTCCGCTTGTCTCCGGGCATCGTTGTCCGGCATTAAGAACTGAATTAGCAATAGCTCCAGTGACTGCGCCATTCTTTCTCTCTCTATATATCTATATATATTGTATGTATAAGAGGAGAGAGAAAGAAACCCTCTGAAATGGAGGGGCTGCGAGGGAAGAGAATGGCGGCAGGGAGGAGAGGTTTTTGACAGTTTTATAGGGGTGAGAATAGTGAATAGTACCGGGAAGGTGAATCCACGCGCTTTCCCTTGCGTGCTTCTGTGGCAGTAACATAATTATTTCCTTTTGATGGTGCAGTAACGTAATTATTCAGTTTTTCAATATAGTACCCTACCCCTATGATCTTTGATTCTTTTAGAAAAAAGCTCTTATTTTCTTTCTTTTTTCTTTTTTTAAGTAGTTATTATAATAAAAAATAAAAATAAAAAAGTCTTATTGTGACACCCCAAATAGGTCCACACAATTCATTTTGAGTCGTCAAAATAATGGTACAGAATTTAAATTCAAACTTCATTTATACAACTGTTGTGCAAAATACGACAACACATAAGATGATAGTTTGAATACAAATATTGCACAGTACATAATACGACAATATCCATACCTAAATTAAGTCTTCATTACAATTATTGTCTCATTATTTCACAACATAGTGAAGACTTCTATAGTAACTATCTCGGACCGTTACTCCATTCTCCGATTAGTCTCATCTATATTCTTATCTCCTAAAGAGAAAGATGAAAGAAAATGGAGAACTCAACTAACCCAATAAAGAATATTATGACCAAAATAATGTAGAATAAATTATCCCTAGTCCTCAACATGAAACAATCTGATAGAATACAATAAACAACAAGTTTTAGATCAACAACTGCAGCGGAAATAGCAATCCATTAAAAGAGTCAAATAGAGCATGATGTCTACTATCTTTTGTGATTTAAAAGTTTATCATCAATATTTGATCCTTGTAACACCAATCAATAATTATTTTCAATCAACGAATTATCTATGCACTACAGGCCAAAGATAATTGTTTGTATCACCATTGGTCATGATCATGCCAAACACATGTCCATCTATGCACTACGGGCCAAAGAGTACTTTCACCAAAAATCTTTATCTGTAACATTAAAAGTAATGATTATACCAATATATAATTCTTAGTCATAATCATACCAATCAACATTCTACATTTGCACTACAAGTCAAAGATGACTTTCAACACAATATAAGCATGAGGATGATAACAATGATATAAAGGATGTGACGCCCCCAAAACAGGTATACAGCACCCATTCTGAGTCGCCAAATACATGGTACATAAAGCAAACTACAACTTCAATAATACAAATGTCGTGTGAAATACGACAATACATACTATGAGATTAAATACAAACATTGTCTTCTAGACAATATCCACACGCAAATAAGTCCTCATTACAATTATTCAAACACTATTTTACAGAAATAGTGAGGACTGCTAAAACATCTTTCTAGAAACTTCACTCCATACCCCGACTCGATCCTGCTATGTTCTCACCTCCTGAGAAAAAAAAATAGAACAAAAAGGAAAAGGGTGAGCTCAACTAGCCCAGTAAAGAATATTATGACTAAGATAATATACAACAAATTATCGTTAGTCTTCAACAGGGAAAAAAATCTGATAAAATATAATCGACAACAAGTTTTAGATCAACAAATACAGCGGAAACAACAATCCATTAGAAGAGTCACGTATAGGATGAATTCTACTATCTTCTAATATTTAAGAGTCCATCATCAATATTTTATCCCTGTAACAACAATCAATATACATCTTTAATCATCTTTGCACTACAGGCCAAAGATATTCATTTATATCACCGGTTGGTCATGTTCATCTCAACAACTGTTCATCTTTGCACTACGGGCCAAAGATATTCATCAGTAATCATTTATCTTTGTACTACAGGCCAAAGATATTCAATAATACCATCATTAAGGACTGAGGATGATGAAAAATATTTTTAAGAACGAATCAAGTGAGATAGAAGGACAAATATTAGGGATTCGTATAACAGTTTTATCCAAGATCAATAATACTCCATAATAACCAATTTTTAAGCAGAATTCAAAAAAATAACGATCAAAACATGGATACAATCAAAGATAGTAGCCAAAATAGACATCTTGAACAAAAAGGAAAATTTTCATTTTTCGGTAAATAGTGTCGTATTCGTGAATAGTGCCGTATACGTGAATAGTGCCGCATACGTGAATAGTAACTGTGACGCCCCCAAAATTAGGTATACATCACCCATCTTGGGTCGTCAGATACATGACACATAATTCAAATACAACTTACTAATACAACTGTCGTGTACAATACGACAAAACAAAACTGTGAGTTTGAATACAATTATTGTCTACTAGAGATTATACAAACTCAAAAAGAGTCCTCATTACAATTATTAATACACTATTTCACAGAATAGTGAGGACTACTAATGCTATCCTCTGGACCATTACTCTGTTCCCCGACTCGTCCCTGCTATGTTCTCATTTCCTGAAGAGAACAGTGAAAGAAAGGGTGAGCTCAACTAGCCCAGTAAGAAATATTATGACTAAGATAATGCAGAATAAATTATCGTTAGCCTCCAACAATGTTAAACTGATAAAATACAATAGACATCAAGTTTAACTGCAGCGGAACAAGCAATCCATTAAAAGAGTCAAGTAGAGAATAGAATCTATTATCTTTTATGATTTTAAAAGTTTTTCATCACTTTTATCGCTGAGACTCAGCTCAATAAATAATCCACATCATTAAATCATCCTTGCATTACAGGCCAAGGATATTCTTTAGTATCACGACCACGAATTATCCATGCACTACGGGCCAAAGATAATCGTGTTTTCATCAACGGTCCTGATCATGCCATAAAATAATTCATCTTTGCACTACGGTCAAAGAGAATCCATAGTCATAATCATACCAAAAACTGTCCATCAATGCACTACGGGCCAATGAGGACTTTTAATTTTCACATCATTTGTAACATTACGGTCATGATTATACCGAATAATCCCTGGTCATAATCACACCAAGTCAATCTATGCACTACAGGCCACAGATGACTTTCAACATACATAAACATGGGGATGATGACAATGATATAAGAATTCAATAAAACAAGTTCAAGAATTAATTTGTCCAAGAACTACTAACGTCCAAATTGTCAACATGATACTGCTTTGTAGTGTAAAATTCAAGAATGCTCAGAAGAATATTTCCACGAAAAGATACTGGATGAAGCGCAAATATCAAGGATATTCTACTAATTTCATGGAGTATAGAAGTCAAAACTTTAACCAACTGAGTATAATAAAGAATGGAATAACAAAAGAAATCACCATGCATGCGGTACTTCGCATAGACAGGTTATTCCAACAGAATACTAAATAACGAAACCAGGTCAGGTGAAATTCACACCGACAGGATGTTCCAACAGAATAATAAACGAGGAATAATAAATGATGGAACCAGGTCCGGCGTATAGCACAGACAGGATATTCCGACAGAATAATAAAAATGGAACCAGGTCCGGCGTATAGCACAAACAGGATATTCCGACAGAATAATAAAGACGGAATAATAAAAATGGAACCAGGTCCGGCGTATAGCACAGACAGGATATTCCGACAGAATAATAAAGATGGAATAATAAAAGAATGTCACCAAGTATAGGGTAGACCGCGTATACAGGTTATTCCAACAGAATAATAAGAAATGGAATAACAACAGTTCTCTTCATGAATAAGAAAGAATAACACCCCTTACCGTAACAGAAACTGGATATGGGAAAAGAAAAGTTAAGTAGCAAAAAGTTTTTCTTCTATCTCTCTATAGTTTCTCTCTCTAGAGTTCAGTGAATTCGTAAGAAAATAATGAAGGAATGAGCTTCTATTTATAGGAAAATGGAATGCATAGTAACTAATCCATGAACGGTCCAGATTGATTTACTTTAATCTGACGGTCCATATTTAAAGAAAAATCTTTTAAATAAAATATAATATATTCTATTTATATAAAAAGATTTTTACTATGCAAACACTATGCAACACTATACAAAACACTATGCGACACTATGCATAATAAAATATAATATATTCTATTTATAGAATAACTTTAATAAAGTTTTCTGTTTTATTACGTTAATAATACGAATAAAACAAAACGTCATCATCGCTATAATAATTCATATTATTAATCGATAATAATTGAATCAAACTGAGCGACTTCTCACATAAATATCAATAATCAATACCGTGTGCTACTATGCAACAACGCGTATTACTGTACTTTTACTACCCAGTAGTTCAACAGTATCAACGGTAAAACTTCCGCCGTTATTTTCAATAAAATATTTTTGTCGTTTTCTCAATCCGACAATAATTCTGTTGTGGGGTCCACCAATAATTGTACCGTCGTACGAATATTTTTCCGACACAAAGAATATTCCCTGACCAATCGAATATAATATAACAACTTGCATACTTTGCAAAATTTATAAATATTACCCACAACTATACTATTATCTCAAATTCACACCATAATATAAAAAAATTATTTCGAGAAAATTAATTCTTTATTCATAAAATCTGGGGTTTTACAGTAACCCCGACACAAAAAGTTCCAAATTTGATTAAAAAAATTCACCAATAATTCAGCATAATGATATTGAAGAAAATAATATCATTCAAGAAGAAAATAACTTCCCTTACCTCAAAATAATCGTATTTCTGACTGAATTTTGGGTATAGTGCTGACAGAAACTCGCATCATATAGCAACACTCAAAGTATACTCACAAGAACACGCTCGATAATATAGAGAGAGGAAGAGAGAAAACTTATTTCTGGTGTGATTTTCAATTCTAACTTAGCCCTATATTTATAGGAAAATACTAGAACGCCAAAGGAGACTAAAGTAATAAATTAATATGATTTATTTTCAAGCTTTTCTTCTACGCATGCTGCACAAGACTCAATACCAGCCATCTTTGAATAAAAATAAGCAGCCCATGTGTTTTTAAACACCAACCAAAAAGTGGGTCCCACCCATAAATTTAATAAAAATTATTTTATTTTCCGAAACTTTAACAATTCATAGAAAATAGACCATTTATCAGAAAAATACGAATTTTATGTTCAGTCTGCCTGAAATCGAATTCTCTACAACTTTGCAGAAGGAAGTTTTTCCAAATTCCTAACAAAAAATATCCAAAATCCACAAACGGATGATTTTTAATACTTCCCTTCCGACAAAATATTGATAAAACATCTCAGCATTAATTCCTTCAATCATAGCCACTTAAAATAAATAAATCCATCATTTATATCAAATAAATATTTCATTATCATATAAATCAATAATTAATTATTCACAAATAATATTACAGAATCACAATTATGACAATCAGGCCGTTCCCAGGAAAGAGGGGGCTTTCCGATAAGGATTTCTCCTTACTGGCGCGCAATTAGATGACCAAACCTCTCCTTGACAGAACTTTCTAGACATTGCCAATAATGTTATCTAATAATATTATTATTCAAATAATATGAATTATTGATCTGATAATAAAAAATACTGTGCAGTGACAATTATTGAAACAATAATAATATAAACTAACAACGCAGCAATTATTGAATCAATAAAATAAAATATTGAACAGTAACTACTGTAACCATTATTGAGTAGTGCCTTCTTACGTACGAATCAATAATTCAACAATACTGTGCAACCACGCGTATTACTGTATTTTAACCACCAGGTAACCCAACAATGTTAACGGTAATAATTTACGCCGTTATTTATAAAACTCAATCTTTGTCGTTTTCTTTCATCCAACCGCTTTCCGTTATGAGGCCCACAAATGACTGCGCCGTCGTACGGAGATTCCCGATAATAAGACTATTCCACGACCAAACGAATATTCCCCGACAAAAAGAATATTTTGTAACCACTTGCTTATTTTGTAAAATTTTCACATTTCACCCATAACCAAAACATTATATCAAATTAACCCTTATTAATTTAGAATAATGAATAAAGAAAAATTCAAATTTATTTATAATAAGTTGGGGTCTTACAAAGGATGAATCAAGTGAGAACAATGATAAATATTAGATATTTATAATTTAATTTATTTATAATTCAAGAATGTATAAATGGTCAACATGATAATCAAAATGTGGATTCAACTTTAAGAATAAGATTCATATATCAAAGATAATTTGGACAGAAAAAATAATAATAATTATGTCGTGAATAGTATCCCGATATGAATAGTACCACGAATGAATAGTACCCCCGACATGAAAAGATTAGAATTACAGAAGCAATACTTACCGTAGTAAGTTTAGATTTAAAAATATGAAATGAAATAATATAAGAAACTACAAATGAATTTTTACCCGTCATGCGGTAATCCGCATAGACATATCATTTCCATAACTTAATAGAGAATGAATATGAAAGGGTTATTCACCAACCATGCGGTAATCCACGTAGACAGATAATTCTCACATATTAATAAAGAATAAAATGACAACCCTTACGAGTATTTAAAGAAAATAACATCATTTACGAATATGAAATAAATAATACTCTTTACCTTCTATTGGATACTGCAGTAGTGTAATAGCAGAATACTGTTCTTCTTTATCTCATATTCTCTCTCTATATATAATTTATCTCTCTATAGTTTAGTGAATTGGTGAGAAAGGAAGAAGAAATGAACTTCTATTTATAGGAGAATGGACTAAATAGTAACTGATTCACCGACGGTCCAGATTGAATTACTATTAAAACTTCAACTGACAATCCATATTGATTTACTATCAAAACTTCGACATTGATTAACTATTAAAACTTCAACCGACGGTCTAAAAATTAGCACGTCCCCCACAGAATAATAAGTCAAGTTTACAACAAACGTTTCATGACAAACCCCTCTATTTATATTTAAAATTAAATAAATAATTAGCACAACATCTTTTTAATCTTTTAATAATTATTCATCATTAATATTACAACTAATAATATTGACACTCAAATCATTTACAGTAAAGATGAGGCTTTTTCGATAAGGATTTAACCTTATTGACGCGCAATTAAATAACATAACTCATTTCCTCGAAAGAACTTTATAGACACTGTCAATAATGCAAATAATAATATGAATAATTGTGTCGTCTCAATTATTGATTTAATAATATAAAATTTTGTGCAGATGATACTGTGACAATAATTGAATCAATAATATGAGATACTATGCAACAACTACTGTGACACCCCCAAAATAGGTATACATCACCCATCTTGAGTCGCCAAATACATGGTACAAAATTCAAATATAACTTAATAATATAACAGGATAATAAAGACGGAACCAGGTCCGGCGTAAAACGCATAGACAAGATGTTCCAACAAAATAATAAAGAAGGAACCAAGTCCGGCGTAAAACGCACAGACAGGATGTTCCAACAGAATAATAAACAATGGAATAACAGAAGAATTTTACCAAGTTTGTGGTACTTCGCATAGACAGGTTATTCGAACATAATAATAAATAATGGAATAACAGAAGTTCTCTTCATGAAGATGAAAGAAAGAAATAATACCCCTTACCTTTGAAAGAAACTGGATATAGGAGTAGTGGGGTAACATGCTTCTCTTCTTCTACAGATTTTTTCTCTACAATTTCTCTCTATAATAATTGCTCTATAGCTTTAGTGAATTGGTGAGAAATGAAGGAAGAATGAGCTTCTATTTATAGAAAAATATAGTTTCAATAATTGCACTTTTTGGGGCTCAAAAAATTACAGTACAATACCTCAACTTTTTTTTATTTTTAATCTAGTCATGCAAGTATTATCAAACTTGCACCCCTAATAGTAAATAATGTGATTAAATAGAAAATCATGTGAAATAATAGCGATTAATTACTCATTTATCTGGTTAAATACCCGATTGGTCAATATAACCTCCAGACATCAATTATTATCGAAATAAATGTCGATTTTTACTAACACAAATAATTCCAACACAATGAAACTATTTTTATCAAAAATATAAATTTTGAAGTTTGACATTTCCTAAAAAAGTCAATTGTTGAATTTTTGACCAAATAGTAAAATTTGGAAAATTTTGTGTTTATAGTCTATTTTTTTACTAATTTCATCGTTTCGGACTCAAATATCACGTTCGCGTCTCCAAATTCAACTCCGAGCATAACTTTAATATTAATAACATTCATCATTAATATTATAACTCATAATATTTATCAACCAAGTCGTTCCCAGGAAAGAGGAGGCTTTCCAATAAGGATTTTTCCCTATTGGCGCGCAATTAGGTGACCAAACCTCTCCTTGATAGAACTTCTAGACATTGTAAATATTATAATTTAATAATATGAATAACTTTATCATCTCAATTATTAATTTAATAAAATAACATATTATGCAGATAATACTGTGACAATAATCGAATCAATAATATGAGAGATATGATGCAGCAATTACTGTAGCAATAATTGAGTATAACCGAGTGACTTCTCACGTAAGCATCAATAATCAATACCGTGTACTACTATGCAACCACGCGTATTACTGTACTTTTACTATCGAGTAGTTCAACAGTATTAACGGTTAAACTTTCGGCGTTAATTTCATAAAAATATTTTTGTTGATTTCTCAATCCGATAATAATTCCGTTGTGGGGTCCACCAATGATTGTGACGTCGTACGAATATTCCCCGACCAATCGAATGTAATATAACAACTTGCGTACTTTGAAAAATATGCAAATACTACCCACAACTATAACATTATATCAAATTCATTCTATAATATTCAAAAATGATATTTATAGAAAAATCATCTTTATTAAAAAGTTGGGGTCTTACAACCTCCCCTTTTTATGAAATTTCGCCCTCGAAATTAGGGTACGTACCTGGTATATCGAATAGGTGAGGATATCTTGACTTCATCTCAGATTCTAACTTCCAAGTCATTTCTTCCACGTCATGGTTTCTCCACAAAACTTTGACTTGAGGTATAACCTTGGAGCGTAGAATATGATCATTCTTATCCAAGATTTTAACAGGTAACTCTTCATACATTAAATCTTTCGCTATTTCATCCGGTTCTAACTCAATAATGTGGTTTGGGTCTTTCACATATTTACGTAACATAGATATGTGAAAAATATTATGAACACGAGACATACTTGGCAGTAAAGCGAGTCTATACGCCACAGTTCCTACTCGATTGAGGATTAAAAATGGGCCAATGAATCGAGGATTGAGCTTTCCTCTCTTTCCAATTCTCGTAACTCCTTTCCATGGAGCAATACATAACAACACATGATCTCCAATATCGAATTCCACGTCCTTTCAATGAAAATCAGCATAACTCTTTTGTCGATCTTGTGAGATTTTTATACGTTGTCGGATCGTTTGAATCTTTTCCGCAGTCATACGTACCAAATCTCGTCCCAACAACGTTGCTTTACCCACCTCATCCCAGCATACTGGAGAACGACACTTTCTTCCATACAACACCTCAAATGGAGCCATACCAATACTTGCTTGATAACTATTGTTGTAGGAAAACTCCACCAATGGTAAGAACTTGTCCCAACTTCCCTTGAATTCAAGGACACAAAGTCTTAATAAATCTTTAAGAGTTTGAATAGTCCTTTCTGACTGCCCATCAGTTTGAGGATGATATGTCGAACTAAATCATAAATCTGTGCCCATAGCTTTTTGCAAACTAACCCAAAATCTCAAAGTGAATCTTGGGTCTCGATCAGAAACTATGGATACTGGCATACCATTCAATCTTACATTCTCGTTTATATACATACTAGCAAGACGTTCAAGTGTATAAGTTTCTCGTATCGGTAAGAAATGAGTAGACTTGGTCAATCTATCAACAATGACCCAAATCGCATCTATGTCTTGAGAAACCCTGGGAAGACCAGTAACGAAATCCATGGTAATGTGCTCCCACTTCCATTCTGGAATTTCAAGTGGTTGCAATGGACCTTTTGGCACTTGATGCTCCGCCTTGACTCGTTGACAAGTTAGATACCTTGAGATAAACCCCGCTATCTCTCTCTTTATATTGCTCCACCAAAATGTATGTCGAAGATCACGATACATTTTGGTACTCCCATGATGGATTGCAAACGGTGTGTTGTGTGCCTCCATCATGATTTTATACTTTAACTCAGGGTCGTTAGGAACACAAAGTTTGGAGTTGACTTGAAGTATTCCTTCTTCATCGATTCTTGCTTCCGACATAACACCTTCTTGCACTTTCTTTCTCATACGCATCAACTCCAGGTCTGTAGCTTGAGCAACTTTAACCTTTTCGATTAAAGTCGGTTCTACTCGTATATTCGCCATCATCACGTCGGTCCCTGGAGTCTTTATTTCTATCTTCATCCTTTGCAAGTCATACAAAATGGGCCTTTGCGTTGACAATATCGCACTCGTACCTGCATAGGATCCTTCTACTTAATGTGTCAACTACCACGTTCGCTTTTCGATGATGGTATTGGATGGTATGATTATAATCTTTCAATAGTTCAAGCCAACATCACTATTGCATGTTGAGTTCCTTTTGAGTGAAGAAATATTTGAGGCTTTTATGATCCGTAAAGATCTCCACTTTCTCCCCATACAAATAATGCCTCCAAATCTTTAGTGCAAAACAACTGTTGCATGAGGCTATGACTTTCCCATGTTGCATGAGAACACAACCTAATCCTTTGCCCGAAGCATCACTGTATATGACAAATCCCTCCGATCTAGATGGTATTGTCAGAACAGGTGCTGAAATGAGTCTCCTCTTGAGTTCTTGAAAACTCTTCTCGCATTCCTCACTCCAACCTAATTTTGTATCTTTTCGAGTCAGCTGAGTTAGTGGAGTAGCGATTCGAGAAAATCCTTCCATGAATCTCCGATAATAACCAGCTAAACCGAGAAAGCTACGTACTTCGGTCACTGATTTAGGTTGCTCCCAGCTTTGAATAGCTTCAATCTTTGCTGGGTCAACAGATATTCCATGACTTGATACTACGTGCCCAAGGAATGCTACTTCCTCAAGCCAGAACTCGCATTTCTTCAACTTGGCATAAAGCTTATATTCACGAAGCTTTTGAAGTATCAGCCTCAAGTGTTGCTCATGATCTTCACGACTTTTGGAATAAATAAGGATGTCATCAATAAAGACGATCATAAAGTGATCTAAATATTCCTTGAATACTCGGTTCATCATATCCATGAAAGCAGCAGGAGCATTAGTCAATCCAAAAGACATGACTAGGAATTCATATTGCCTGTACCGAGTTCTGAAAGCCGTCTTTGGAATGTCATCGGTTCTAATCTTCAATTGGTGATATCCGGAATGAAGATCAATCTTTGAAAAGAATTTAGCTCCTTGCAACTGGTCAAACAGGTCATCAATACATGGCAATGGGTATCTATTTTTTATGGTGACATGATTCAACTCTTGATAATCAATACAAAGTCGCATACTCCCATCTTTCTTTTTTTCACGAATAGAACAGGAGCACCCCAAGGAGAAGTACTAGGACGAATGAAATCGACGTCTAACAATTCCTGCAGTTGGGTCTTTAACTCCTGAAGTTCAATAGGAGCCATTCGATAAGGGGCTTTGGAAATAGGTTTTGTACCAGGTTTAAGATCGATTCAAAATTTAATTTCATGTTCTGGGGGTGGGCCAGAAAGTTCTTCAGGGAATACGTCAGGAAATTCATTAACAATAGAAATATCATTCAAAACTGACGTATTTTTATTTAAATCGGTGACATGAGCTAAGAAAGCTTGACATCCGTTTTTCAATAAACAAATAACTTTATGGATTGAGATGATAGTGATTGATTTTAATGGTTTGGTTGCTTGACTTCGCATAAAAAGTTGATTAGGAATATGAAAGCTAACAACCTTACGAAAACAATCAATTTTTACATGATGAGTAGTTAACCAATCAATCCCTAGAATTACGTCAAATACAAGTATTTTCAATGAAATAAGATCGACAGGTAATATGAGGGTACCGATTTGAACTAAACAAGACTTATAAACAGTGGATGTAATGAAGGTTTCTCCCAATGGAGTTTCAATAGATAAGTCAAAGTCCAATTTCTCTGGAGTCAAATTTAAACGTTAAGCGCAAGTAGGAGAAATAAAATAATGGGTAGAATCGGTATCAAATAAGGTATAGACTTCGCTAGAGTTTATGATAAGCTTACCCGTGATGACCTCGTTTGGGTTCCTTGCTTTCTGGGAGGTCACAACAAATGCTCTCCCTTGCACTACCGGCTTTGACTTTTCTGGGACGGCCTTTGGTGCCTCTATCCTAGCTGAACTTGTCTTCGTTGAACGACAAAATCGGGCTAGGTGACCTTCTCTTCCACAATTATAACATGCTTTGGACGGCATCGCACAGTTTGGACTGATGTATCCCTCCCCTCCATATTTGAAGCATATAATAGGTGGTCGTTCTCCTTCTTTCACAACAGGTGCTGGTGCTGACGTCTTTCCATCATTGTTGAATCTCCTCTTCTTGAAATGTTCATTCTTATTGTTTTGGCTATGATTACCACTGAAGTGGTTACCATTTCTGGCATGCAGATTTCCTCCACGCTTGTTGTCACCGCTTCGATGATTGCTCTCACTGGTATTATCATTTTGCCGGCTGTTCTCTTTTAATTGGGTTGACTCGTTATCGCGTTCCAATAATTAAGCCCAATTAACAACATCTGAATACAAACACAGTTTATAAGAGATAAGATATTGACGTATTTCAGGTTTCTAACCTCTTAGAAACATTCGCGTCATTTTCTCCTCATTATTAACCAAATGGGACACAAACCGGGACAGCTCGGCAAACTTGGCTTCGTACTGCGACACGGTCATGTTGTTTTGCTCCAGTTTAATGAACTCTACCTCTTTCATGTGACGAACACTTTCGGGAAAGTACTTGTCGTTTAATAGTTCTTGAAACTTCTCCCAAGACATCTTTAGTACGTTAGGTTGGGTACGCTTTACAGATTCCCACCAGTAATATGCCTCTGCCCGCAACATGAAGGTGGCGAAAGGAACCTTTTGCTCCTCGGAGCAACCCAATACATCAAATATCTTGTTGATCTGTTTTATCCATGTCTCCGCCTTAAGTGGTTTTGGCTATCCAAAAAACTCTGGTGGTCCCAACTCCTTGAACTGTTTAGCGGTGACCGTCCGAGAGTTGCCAGTGTTTCCACCTGCATTTTGGACAGGAGTCGCTCTCGCCTGATGTTGCATGAATTACATGAAGCCTCAGAACATTCCATCGTTCATCATTTGGTCAGTGTTGTTGTTTGCATGATGATTGTCGCCTTCCTGATGCACATTGTCCTTGTTATTGATCTGTGGAGACTCAACGGTCTCCTGTGCTCCATTGATGTTCTCAATATTTTCGGATGCCATTTTCAAATACTGCCACAAAACAAGGATTAATTAACATATCACATATTATTCCTATACTCTGACCGTCCAATTAAATAATAAATAAACTTAGGTAGGTCATACTAGCGAAGGAATTCCCCGTCTTTCCCCTCCTAGTTCTTGTCTCACATCTCAGCCAGGGATCATATCCCTAAGCTTTGATACCAATTGTGACGCCCCCAAAATAGGTATACATCACCCATCTTGAGTCGCCAAATACATGGTACAAAATTCAAATACAACTTAATAATACAACTGTCGTGTAAAGTACGACAAAATACAAATTGTGAGTTTTAATACAAATACTGTCTTCTAGACAATATCCACCCTCATAATAAGTCCCCATTACATTTATTGTCACACTATTTAACAGAATAGTGATGACTACTAATACTATCATCTGGTCCATCACTCCGTTCCCCGACTCGTTCCAGCTATATTCTCATTTCTTGAAGAGAACAGTGAAAGAAAGGGTGAGCTCAACTAGCCCATTAAGAAATATTATGACTATGACAATGCAGAATAAATTATCATTAGTCTACAACAATGTTAAACTGATAAAATATAATAGACATCGAGTTTAACTGCAGCGGAACAATCAATCCATTAAAAGAGTCAAGTAGAGAATAAAATTTACTATCTTTTATGATTTAAAAGGTTTTCATTACTTTTATCACTTTTATCGCTGAGACTCAGCTTAAAAAAAATAATCCACATCATCGAATCACCCCTGCACTACGGCCAAGGATATTTTTTAGTATCACGACTACAAATTATCTATGCACTACAGGCCAAGGACATTCGTGTATTCATCAATGGTCATGATCATGTCAACAACTGTCCATCAATGTACTACGGGCCAATGAGGACTTTTACCACATCATTTATAACATTACGGTCATGATTATACCGAATAATCCCTGATGATCATAATCATACCAAGTCCATATATGCACTACATGCTACAGATGACTTTCAAAAAAAAATATAAACATGAGGATGATAACAATGATATAAGAATTCAATAAAACAAGTTCAAGAATTAATTTATTCAAGAACTAATAACGTCCAAATTGTCAACATGATACTTCTTTGTACAGTAAAATTCAAGAATGCTCAGAAGAATATTTCAATGAAAAGATACTGGATGAAGCGCAAATATCAAGGATATTCCACTAATTTCATGGAGTATAGAAGTCAAAACGTTTCCCAAAAAAGTCAACTGTTGAATTTTTGACCAAATAGTAAAACCCAGAAAATTTTATGTTTATAGTCTATTTTTACTAATTTTATCGTTCCGGACTCAAATATCACGTCCGCGTCACCAAATTCAACTCCGAGCACAACTTCAATTCTAATAACATTCATCATTAATATTATAACTCACAATATTTAGCACCCAAGTCGTTCCCAGGATAGAGGGGGCTTTCCAATAAGGATTTCTCCCTATTGATGCGCAATTAGGTGACCAAACCTCTCCTTGACAGAACTTCTAGACATTGTAAATATTACAATTTAATAATATGAATAACTTTGTCTTCTCAATTATTGATTTAATAAAATAACATATTATGCAGATGATACTGTGACAATAATCGAATCAATAATATGATAGATATGATGCAGCAATTACTGTAGCAATAATTGAGTTTAACTGAGTGACTTCTCACGTAAGCATCAATAATTAATACCGTGTGCTACTATTCAACCACGCGTATTACTGTACTTTTACTACTGAGTAGTTCAGCAGTATTAACAGTAAACTTCTGCCGTTAATTTCATAAAAAATTTTTTGTCAATTTCTCAATCCGATAATAATTCCATTGTGGGGTCCACCAATGATTGTGCCGTCGTACGAATATTTCCCGACATAATGAATATTCCCCGACCAATCGAATATAATATAACAACTTGCATACTTTGAAAAGTTTGTAAATATTAGCCACAACTATAACATTATATCTAATTCAATCTATAATATTCAAAAATAATATTTATAGAAAAATTATCTTTATTAAAAAGTTGAGGTCTTACAACTATTGTGGCAATTATTAAATGAAATTGAGTGACTTATTATGTAAGACCCCGACTTTCATAAATAAAGATTAATTTTTCCCGAAATATATTTTTGAATATTATAGTGTGGATTTGATATAATGTTATAGTTGTAGGTAATATTTACAAAATTTTCAAAGTAAGCAAGTTGTCATAAAATATTCGATGGTCGAGGAATATTCATACGACGGCATAATCATTGGTGGACCCCGCAACGGAATTATTGTCAGAGTTAGAAAACGACATAAATATCATTTTATAAAAATAACGGCGAAAGTTTTACCGTTAACTGTTGAAATACCGTTGATAAAAGTACAGTAATACACGTGGTTGTATAGTAGCACACGGTATTGTACAGTATCTTTGATTATTGATGCTTACGTGAGAAGTCACTCAGTTTTGTTCAATAATTGTCACAGTAATTGTTGCACAATATCTCATATTATTGATTCAATTATTGTCACAGTTTCATCCGCACAATATTTTATATTATTAAATCAATAATTGACGTGACACAATTATTTATATTATTAGTTAGCATTATTGACAATGTCTAGAAAATTCTGTCGAAGAAAGGGGTTTGGTCATCTAATTGCGCGCCAATAAGGATAAATCCTTATCGGAAAACCCCCTCTTTTTTGGGAATGACCTGATTGTTGATATTGTGAGCTTATAATATAAATTATTATGTGTTGGTATTGGTTCAATTTTGATTTAAATGAAGAAATTTTAGCATGAAATAATTGTTAAAGTTTGGCATATTTTCTGTGGAATTATAATTATTTCTCCGATAAAATATTCATTTAATTGTTTAAATAATAGTATTATATTAATATATATATATATATATATATATATATATATATACACATGTGATAAAAGGACGGTTATGTGAATGTTTGTATTTCTTTTTCGGTGACTTGAACAAAATGTTAGCAAAATGGTGTTGCCTAATTTTGTGGGCCCTCAAATAAGGAAGAAATGAGTGGAAAATGAGTTGTTAGGCTATTTGTTTTGTAGAACATGTTGCCTGCAAAGATTATTTCAAAAGGTGGTCCCACCCATATGAAAAATGAAAAGAGTTAGGCTTTGAAATGAGAATAGTTTTGCAGGAAGTTTGGCATGTTTCTCATTTCATTCCTCCGAATTGCACTATAAAAGGAGTGCAACCATTCATCCTAAAATCACACCAAAAATCTTAAGCATTTTTACTATAGTATTGTGAGTATTTCTTTTAAGTATAAGAATACTTTGAGCGTAGTTTTCTGCAAGATTTTCTCATAATAATATCCGATATTCTAGTCAAATTCAGTTTCTACTAAGGTAAAGTATAATATTTTATTTAAATACTGGTATGAAATATTATTTTCTTTCATACTTTATAGTATGGAAGGGATATTATTTCATTTCATATTCCTAAATTTAAATTTACTATAGTAAGTATTGCTTCTATAATTTCTGAAATTAATAGAATATCCTTGATATTGCATTTCATCTAGTATCTTTTCATAAAAATATTATTCTGAGCGTTCTTGATAAGTTTTAACCTTTTCATGCCGGAGTATTATTCACGGTGTATTATTCCCGAAGTACTATTCACGGGGTACTATTCACTCGGGTACTATTCACCAGGGTACTATTCATGACAAAAATTTATTTATTTTCGGTCCAAATCATATTTGATACAATTTTACTCTTGAATTTTACTCCACAAAGCAGTATCATGTTGACAATTAAGACATTATTAAATTATGGATAAATTAAATTATAAATCTTTAGAATTTATCCTTTGTTTGGATTTAATTGGATTCTTATATCATTGTCATCATCCTCATGTTTATATTGTTATGAAAGTCATCTTTGGCCCGTAGTGCATAGATGGACTGTTGATTAGTATGATTATGACTAGGAATCATTCGGTATAATCATGACCTATAATGTTACAAATGATGAGGTAAAAGTCATCATTAGCCCGTAGTGCATTGAGGGACAGTTGTTGAGATGAACATGACCATTAGTGATAATAATGAATATCCTTGGCCTGTAGTGCATGGATAATTCAGTGATGTGGATTATGTATTACAGAATAGTGAGGACTACTAATGCTATTATCTAGACCGTCACTCTGTTCCTCGACTAGTCCCAGCTATATTCTCATTTTCTGAAGAGAACAATGAAAGCAAAGGGTGAACTCAACTAACCCAGTAATAAATATTATGACTAAGATAATGCAGAATAAATTATCATTAGCCTTCAACAATGTTAAACTGATAGAATCTAATAGACAACAAGTTTAACTGCAGCGGAACAAACAATCCATTAGAAGAGTCAAGTAGAGCATAAAATCTACTATCTTCTATGATTTAAAAAGACTTTCATCAACTTTATTGCTGAGACTCAGCTTAATAAATAAACCACCTCATCCCTGCACCACGGCTAAGGAGATTCACGTAATCATCAATGGTCATGATTATACCGAAAAATCCATGGTCATAATCATACCAACAACTGTCCATCAATGAACTACATGTCAATGAGGACTTTTACCACATCATTCGTCACATTACGGTCATGATTATACCGAATAATACCTGGTCATAATCATACCAAGTCCATCTATGTACGTAAGTCAAAGATGATTTTAATCACAATATAAGCACGAGGATAATGACAATGACATAATAATTTAATAAAACAAGTTCAATGATAAATTTTAAAGATTTATAATTTAATTTATCCAGAAATCAATAACGTCCAAATTGTCAACATGATACTGCTTTGTAGAGTAAAATTCAAGAATGCTCAGAAGAACATTTTAATGAAAAGATACTGGATGAAGCGCAAATATCAAGGATATTCCACTAATTTTATGGAGTATAGAAGCCAAAATTTTAACCAACTAAGTATATTAGAATATATGAAACTGCAAATTGATTTTCGCCCGCCATGCGGTAATCCACGTAGACAAATCATTTCCATAATTTAATAACGAATGAATACGAAGGATCATTCGTGTGACGTCCCCAAAATAGGTCCATTCCATCCAACCCATTTTGAGTCGCCAAATACATGGTACAGAAACAACTACAACTTTTACAACCCATAAACTATGAGTTTGAATACAAACATTGTCATCTAGACAATATACATACCCAACTATGTCCTCAATACAATTATTGATATATTATTTTACAAAAATGGTTAAGACTACTAAACAACTCTCTCAAGGACCATCAATTCATACCCCGACTCGTACTCGCTATATTCTCGTCTCCTGAGAAGAAAAATGGAACAAAAAGGAAAAGGGTGAGCTCAACTAGCTCAGTAAAGAATATTATGACTAAGATAATATACAACAAATTATCGTTAGCCTTCAACAGGGAAAAAATCTAATAGAATACAATAGACAACAAGTTTTAAATCAATATTCGCAGCGGAAAATATTAATTCATAGAAGAGTTACGTAGAGGATGAAATCTACTAATGTCTATGAATTTAACAGTCCATCAACAGTATTTTTATCCCTGTAACATCAATCAATGCACATCTTGAATCATATATTCATCCTTGCACTACAGGCCAAGGATATTCATCTGTTGGTCATGTTCATCTAAACACCTGTTCATCTTTGCACTACGGGCCAAAGATATTCATCAGAAATCATTCATCTTTGCACTACAAGCCAAAGATATTTAATAGTAACATCATTTAAGACTGAAGATGTTAAAAAAATATTTTTAAAGAAACGAATCCAGTGAAACAAAATGACAAGGATTAAGGATTAAGGATTCGTACTTTGTTTTATCCATGTCCAAAAATACCTCAAAAATAATCATAGTGGTGTAAAATTCAAGAATGATCAAAACATGAATACAATCAAAGCTAGTATCCACAATAGATATTTTGGACGAAAAGAAAAAAAACAATTTTTCTGTGAATAGTGCCGTATACGTGAATAGTACCGTATACGTGAATAGTAACTCCAGCACAAAAGTTCCAAATTTGATAAAAACGTTCACCAATATTTCGGCATAATGATATTGAAGAAAATAATATCATTTAAGAAGAAAATAACATCCCTTACCTCAAAATAGCCGTACTTCTGACTGAATTTCGGTATAGTGCTGACAGAAAGTCGCACCGTATAGCAACACTCAAAGTATACTCACAAGGATACGTTCGATAATATAGAGAGAGAAAGAGAGAAAACTTTGTTTCTGGTGTGATTTTCAATTCTAACTTAGCCCTCTATTTATAGGAAAATGTTAGAACGCCAAAGGAGACTAAATTAATATAATATTAATATTTACAAAATATTCAAGCCAACCACCAAGGAATCTGATTTTAGCCATCAAACACATTTAAAGATGCCCACCAACCTTTAAAAAACGTTTTTGTTGAAAATAATAATTAAAACTTCCAAAAATCAATTATTTCGGAACTCCGGAACTTTAATAATTCACAATAAATAGCCCTTTTATTAGAAAATTAGAATCTCGCGACTTTTTATAGGAATTTCAATTCTCTACAACTTTGCAGAAGGAAGTTTTTCCAAATTCCAAACAGAAATTATCCGAAATCCACAAACGAGTGATTTTACAGTCTACAATCAATTTTCGGTCAAGAATTGTGTCCACCGACACACAAAACATATGTTAAACATTTAATGCCACAAAAATACTCTACCTCCTCATATATTCATATATCCCACATTCATTGTAAAAATATCATCGTTAATATATTATTAAAATAATATATTTAAATGAATTATTTTATCAGAAAAAGATAAAATATTAATTTTCAACAATTGTCACATTAAAAAATTTCTCCATCTATATCCACATAAAATAAATATTTTCTTTATCATAATAATCAATAATTAATTATTCAAAAATAATATTACAGAATCACAGTACTGACAACCAGGCCGTTCCCAGGATAGAGGGGGCTTTCCAACAAGGATTTCTCCTTACTGGCGCGCAATTAGGTGACCAAACATCTCCTTAGACAGAACTTTCTAGACATTGCCAATAATGTTATCTGATAATATTATTCAAATAATATGAATTATTGATCTGATAATGGAAAATACTATGCAGTGACAATTATTGAAACAATAATAATATAAATATCAACGCATCAATTATTGAATCAATAAAGTAATGAACAGTAACTCCTGTAGCAATTATTAAGTAGTGCCATCTTACGTAAGGATCAATAATTCAAAATACTGTGCAATACCGTGTGCTACTGTGCAACAACGCGTATTACTGTATTTTAACCACCGGGTATTCCAAAAGTGTTAACGGTAACAATTTACGCCGTTATTTTTTAAACAGCTTATATTTGTCGTTTTCTTCCTCCAATCTCTTTCCGTTATGGGGCCCACACATGGCTGCGCCGTCGTACGAATATTCCCCGACAGTACGAATATTCCACGACCAAACGAATATTCCCCGACAATAATGAATATTTTATAACCACTTGCTTATTTTGAAATATTTGCGTATTTTACCCATAACTATCCTCATTAATCAAATCAACCCTTACTATTCAAAATAATAATTAAAGGAAGTTAAATTTCATTTATTAATTATTTGGGGTCTTACAATTCGCCATGCATGTAGTAATCCACATAGACAGGTTATTCCAACAGAATAATAAAGAACGGAATCAGGTCATGCGTAATCCGCATAGATAAGATATTCTAACAAAATAATAAAGAATGGAGTAACAATAGAATTCACCAGGCATACGAAAGACCGCACAGACAGGTTATTCGAACAGAATAATAAAAAATGGAATAACAGAAGAATTTTACCATGTATGCGGTACTTCGCATAGACAGGTTATTCCAACAAAATAATAAAGAATGGAATAACAACCTTTACGAGTATTAAATGAAAATAACTCTCTTCATGAATACGAAAGAATAATACCCCTTACCTTAGATGAAGACTGGATACTGGAATAGTGAGGTAGCAGACTTCTCTTCTTCTTTCTCTCTATAATTTTTCTCTATAATAATTGCTCTATAGCTTTAGTGAATTGGTAAGAAATGAAGGAAGAATGAGTTTCTATTTAAAGAAAAATATAGTTTCGATAATTGCACGTTTTGGGACTCAAAATATTACAGTGTAATACCTTCCTCTTTTTCTTCATTTTTAATTAAGTCCTGCAAGTATTATCAAACTTGCACTACCTCCCCTAATAGTAAATAATGTGAATCAGTACTTCAATCATGTGAATCAATAGTTATAATCATGTGAAACTATGTATTACAGTATAGTACCATCAACTATACCTCCATTTTTAACTTAGTCATGTAAGTATTATCAATCTTGCACCACCTCCCCTAATATTACAAGAATGTGAATCAATAGTACATACATATGAATAAATAGTTATAATAATGTGAATTAATAATAATTAATTGCTCATTTATCCGGTTAAATACCTGATTGGTCAATATAACCTCCAAACATCAATTATTATCGAAATAAATGTCGATTTTCACTAACACTAATAATTCCAACACAATGAAACTATCAATTTCATCTTTAATCAACACAAACTTATTCATCATTAATATTATAATTCACAATATTTAACAACCAGGTCGTTCCCAGGAAAGAGGGACTTTTCGTTAAGGATTTCTCCTTATTGGCGTGCAATTAGGTGACCAAACCTCTCCTTGACAGAACTTCTAGACATTGTCAATATTGCAAATAATAATATGAATAACTTTGTTGTCTCAATTATTGATTTAATAATATATATTATGCAGATGATACTGTGACAATAATTGAATCAATAATATGAGAGATATGATGCAGCAATTACTATAATAATAATTGAGTATAACTGAGTGACTTCTCACGTAAGCATCAATAATCAATACCGTGTGCTACTATGCAACCACGCATATTACTGTACTTTTACTATCGGGTAGTTCAACAGTTTTAACGGTAACACTTTCGCCGTTATTTTTATAAAAAGATAATTTTGCGTTTTCTAACTACGACAATACTTCCATTGTGGGGTCCACCAATGATTGTGCCATCGTACGAATATTCTCTGACCAATCGAATATTATATAACCACTTGTTTACTTTGCAAATTATAAATATTACCCACAACTATAACATTATATCAAATCCATATCATAATATTCAAAAATATATTTGGAGAAAAATATTCTTTATTCATAAAAGTTGGGGTCTTACATCTATTATATTCTATCAGTTTAATACTGTTGAAGGCTAACGATAATTTATTCTGCATTATCTTAGTTACAATATTCTTTATTAGGCTAGTTGAGCTCACCCTATGCTTTCATTATTCTCTTCAGGAAATGAGAATATAGCTGAAACTAGTCGGGGAACGGAGTGACAATCCAGATGGTTATTTTAGAAGTCCTCACTATTCTATGAAATAGTGTGATAATAATTGTAATAAGATTGAATTTGAGTATGGATATTGACTAGAAGACAATATTCGTATTAAAACTCTCAGCTTATGTTTCATCGTATTACACAACAACTGTATTAATTAAGCTGTATTTGAATTTTGTACCATATATTTGGCGACTCAGAATGGGTGATGTATATCTATTTTGGGTGCTTCACATATTACGTAAGCATCAATAATCAAATATAATGTCCAATACCATGTGCTACTGTGCAATATCGCGTACCACTGTTGTAAGACCCCAAATTATTAATAAATAAAATTTAATTTCCTTTATTTATTATTTTGAAATAGTAAGGGTTGATTTGATTAATGTGGTTAAGTTATGGGTAAAATGCGTAAATATTTCAAATAAGCCAGTGGTTATAAAATATTCATTGTTGTCGTGGAATATTCGTTTGGTCGTGGAATATTTTTGTTGTCGGGAAATATTCGTACGACGATGCAGCCTTGTGTGGGCCCCATAACGAAAAGCGATTGGATGAAGAAAACGACAAGTATAAGTTGTTTATAAATAACGGCGTAAGTGTTACCGTTAATACTGTTGAAATACTCAGTGGTTAAAATAAAGTAGCACACGGTATTGCACCAACTATTGATTCTTACGTAGGAAGGCATTACTCAATAATTGTTACAGTAGTTACTGTTCAATATTTTATTTTATTGACTCAATAATTATTACGTTGATATTTTATATTATTGTTATTTCAATAATTGTCACTGCACAGTATTTTCATTATTAGATCAATAATTCATATAATTTGAATAATATTATTAGATAAGATTATTGGTGTAAGACCCCAACTTTTTAATAAAGATAATTTTTCTATAAATATCATTTTTGAATATTATAGAATGAATTTGATATAATGTTATAGTTGTGGGTAGTATTTACAAATTTTTCAAAGTACGCAAGTTGTTATATTATATTCGATTGGTCGGAGAATGTTCTTTGTGTCGGGGAATATTCGTACGACGACACAATCATTAGTGGACCCCACAACAGAATTATTGTCGGATTGAGAAATCGACAAAAATATTTTTATGAAAATAACGGCGGAAGTTTTACCGTTAATACTGTTGAACTACTCGGTAGTAAAAGTACAGTAATACGCGTGGTTGCATAGTAGCACACGGTATTGATTATTGATGCTTACGTAAGAAGTCACTCAGTTATACTCAATTATTGCTATAGTAATTGTTACATCATATCTCTCATATTATTGATTCGATTATTATCACAGTAACATCTGCATAATATGTTATTTTATTAAATCAATAATTAAGATGACAAAGTTATTCATATTATTAAATTGCAATATTTACAATGTCTAGAAGTTCTGTCAAGGAGAGGTTTGGTCACCTAACTGCGTACCAATAGGGAGAAATCCTTATTGGAAAGCCCCCTCTTTCTTGAGAACGATCTGGTTGATAAATATTGTGAGTTATAATATTAATGATGAATGTTATTAAAATTAAAGTTGTGCTCGGAGTTGAATTTGGAGACGCGGACGTGATATTTGAGTCCGGAACGATGAAATTAGTAAAAATAGACTATAAACACAAAATTTTCTGGGTTTAACTATTTGGTCAAAAAAAGTCAACAGTTGATTTTTTCGGAAAAAGTCAAACTTCAAAATTTTAAAATTTATATTTTTGATAAAAATAGTTTCATTGTGTTGAAATTATTTGTGTTAGTGAAAATCGATATTTATTTCGATAATAATTGATGTTTGAAGTTATATTGACCAATCGGGTATTTAACCGGATAAATGAGCAATTGATTGCTATTATTTCACATGATTATAACTATTTGTTCACATGTATATACCATTGTTTCACATTCTTGTTACTATTAGGGAAGTTGGTGCAAGATTGATAATACTTGCATGACTAAGTTAAAAATAGAGGTATAGATGGAGGTACTATACCGTAATTCGTATTTTCACATGTCTAGAACTATTAATTCACATGATTTACTATTGAATCAAATTATTTACTATTAGGGGAGGTAGTGCAAGTTTGATAATACTTGCATGACTAAATTAAAAATAAAGGAAAAGTTGGAGGTATTGTACTGTAATTTTTCGAGCCCCAAAATGTGTAATTATTGAAACTATATTTTTCTATAAATAGAAACTCATTCTTCCTTCATTTCTCACCAATTCACTAAAGCTATAGAGCAATTATTATAGAGAGAAATTGTAGAGAGAAAATCTGTAGAAGAAGAGAAGCCTGCTACCTCACTACTCCTATATCCAGTTTCTTTCAAAGGTAAGGGGTATTATTTCTTTCTTTCATCTACATGAAAAGAAATTTTGTTATTCCATTCTTTATTGTTATGTTGGAATGTCTATGCGAAGTACCGCATACTTGGTGAAATTCTTCTGTTATTACATTTTTTATTATTCTGTTAGAACATCCTGTCTGTGCGTTTTACGTCGGACCTGGTTCCGTCTTTATTATTCTGTTGGAACATCCTGTCTGTGCGTTTTACGCCGGACCTGGTTCTGTCTTTATTATTCTATTGGAATATTCTGTCTGTGCATTTTATGCCGGACCTAGTTCAGTCTTTATTATTCTATTGGAATAACCTGTCTGTGTGGTCTACCGCATGCTTGGTGATTTTATTTGTTATTCCATTCTTTATTATACTTAGTTGGTTTAAGTTTTAACTTCTATACTCCTTGAAATTAGTGGAATATCCTTGATATTTGTGCTTCATCCAGTATCTTTTCATGAAAATATTCTTCTGAGCATTCTTGAATTTTATTCTACAAAGAAGTATCATGTTGAAAATTTGGACATTATTAGTTCCTGGATAAATTAATTCTTGAACTTGTTTTATTGAATTCTTATATCATTGTCATCATCCTCATGTTTATATTTTGTTGAAAGTCATCTGTGGCCTGTAGTGCATAGATGGACTTGGTATGATTATGACCAGGGATTATTCGGTGTAATCATGATCGTAATGTTACAAATGATGTGATAAAAGTCCTCATTGGCTCGTAGTGCATTGATGGACAGTTGTTGGCATAATCATGACCATTGATGAATACACGAATGTCATTGGCCCATAGTGCATAGATAATTTGTGGTCGTGATACTAAAGAATATCATTGGCCGTAGTGCAGGGATGATTCGATGATGTGGATTATTTTTTTTAAGCTGAGTCTCAGCGATAAAAGTGATAAAAGTGATGAAAACCTTTTAAATCATAAAAGATAGTAGATTTTATTCTCTACTTGACTCTTTTAATGGATTGCTTGTTCCGCTGCAGTTAAACTCGATGTCTATTGTATTTTATCAGTTTAACATTGTTGTAGACTAATGATAATTTATTCTGCATTATCTTAGTCATAATATTTCTTACTGGGCTAGTTGAGCTCACCCTTTCTTTCACTGTTCTCTTATGCAAATGAGAATATAGCTGAGACGAGTCGGGGAGAGAAGTGATGGACCAGATGATAGTATTAGTAGTCCTCACTATTCTGTTAAATAGTATGATAATAAATGTAATGAGGACTTATTCTGAGAGTGAATATTGTCTAGAAGATAGTATTTGTATTAAAACCCACAGTTGGTATTTTGTCATATTTTACACAATAGATGTATTATTAAGTTGTATTTAAATTTTGTACCATGTATTTGGCGACTCAAGATGGGTGATGTATACCTATTTTGGGGGCGTCACAATTGGCAATGTCTAGAAAATTCCGTCTAAGGAGAGGTTTGGTCACCTAATTCCGCGCCAGTATGGAGAAATCCTTATTGGAAAGCCCCCTATTTCATGGGAACTGCTTAGTTGTCAGTATTGTGATTCTGTAATATTATTTGTGAATAATTAATTATTGATTTATATGATGAGAAAAAAATTGATTTTTTTTATATAGATGGAGAAAATTTTTAATGTGACAATTATTGAAAATTATTATTTTATCTTTTTCTGATAAAATAATTTATTTAAATATATTATTATATTTTAATAATATAATAATGATGATATTTTTACAATGAATATGGGTTATATGAGTATATGAGGAGAAAGAGTATTTTTGTTGCAATAAATGTTAAAACATGTTAAACATGTCTGTGGGCCCATTTCTTGACTGAAATTTGATTAGAGCATGTAAAATTGCCCGTTTATGAATTTCGGTCAATTTTTGTTTGGAATTTAGAAAAACTTTCTTCTGCAAAGTTGTATGTAAATAATGGAATTTGCTACGGAAAAGACATGAGGTTCGAATTTTTCTGATAAAAGGGCTATTTATCATGAATTATTGAAGTTCTGAATTTCTGAAATAATTGATTTTTGAAAGTTTTAAGTATTTTTATTACGAAAAACGTTTTTTCCATTTGAGTGGCACATGTTAATGGTTGAAATCAGCTGGTGTGGTGTGCTAAGGAAATTAAGAAAATTACATTAATATTTTATTAAAATTTCTGCTTTGGTGTTCTAAGCATTTTCCTATAAATAGGGTCCTTAAGTTAGAATTAAAAATTACACCAGAAACTGAAGTTTTCTCTCTATTTCTCTCTCGATATATTGAGCGTATTCTTGTGAGTATTTTAATACTTTGAGTGCTGCTATACGGTGCAAGTTCAAGTCATAGCCTATATCCGGTGTCTCAACTAGAAGTACTATTCTTTCAAGATAAGGGATGTTATTTTCTTCATATATGATATTATTTCTTTCAATATCATTATACCGAAGTATTGATCTGAACTTTTAATCAAATTTGGAACTTTTTGTGTCGGGATTACTATTCACGTATACGGCACTATTCACGAATACAGCACTATTTATCGAAGAATAAAATTTTTCCTTTTCGTTCAAAATATCTATTACGGATACTAGCTTTGATTGTATCCATATTTTGATCATTCTTGAATTTTACTCCACTATGATTATTAATGGGGTAGTTTTGGACATGAATAAACAGAAATATGAATCCTTAATATTTATTCTTTTGTTTCACTGGATTCGTTTTCTTTAAAATATTTTTCATCATCCTCAGTCCTAAATGATGATATAATTGAATATCTTTGGCCTGTAGAGCCAAGATTAAAGATTTTATAATGAATATTTTGGCCCGTAGTGCAAAGATGAACAGGTGTTGAAATGAACATGACCGACTGATGAATATCTTTGGTCTGTAGTGCAAAGATGAATATTTGATTCAAGATGAATATTGATTGATGTTACAAGGATAAAATATTGATGATGAACTTTTAAATTCATAGATAATAATAGATTTCATTCTCTACATAACTCTTCTATGAATTATTATTTCCGCTGCGAATATTGATCTGAAACTTGTTGTTTATTATATTCTCTCAAAATTTTCCCTGTTGAAGACTAACGATAATTTGTTCTATATTATCTTAGTCATAATGTTCTTTACTGGGCTAGTTGAGCTCACCATTTTCCTTGTTGTTCCATTTTTTCTTCTCAGGAGGCGAGAATGTAGCGAGTACTAGTCGGGGTATGGAATGAAGGTTCTAGAAAGTCGTTTTAGTAGTCCTCACCATTTTTTAAAATAATGTATCAATAATTGTATTGAGGACTTATTTGGGTGTGAATATTGTCTAGATGGCAATATCTGTATTTAAACTGACAATTTTTATGTTGTATTAATAAAGTTGTAGTTGTTTCTGTTCCATTTTATTGACGACTCATGTTGTATTAATAAAGTACCAGCAGCAACTGGTTCTAAGGGAGGAGAACGACCACCGGTCGTATGCTATAAATGCGGGAAATAAGGACATATTAGTCCAAACTGTCCATAACAGTTCAAAGTACGCTATAATTATAGAAAGGAAGGACATATCGCTCGAGATTATACGGTAGCGAAACCAAGTTCAGCGTTGACGGTGACTCAAAAGGCTGTCCTAGAAAAGTCAATGTCAACGGTTCCTGGAAGAGCGTTTGTTGTGACTGGTCAAAATGCGAGGAACCCAAACGAGGTGATCACGGGTAAGCTAATCATAAATTCTTGCGAAGTTTATACCTTACTAGACACTGGTGCTACCCATTCATTTATCTCTCCTGCTCGTGCGCAACGCTTAAACTTAACTCCGGAGAAATTAGACTTTGATTTATCTGTGGAGACTCCGTTAGGAGAAACTTTCATCACATCTACTGTTTATAAATCTTGTTTGATCCAAGTTGGCACCATCACCTTACCTGTTGACCTTATCTCTTTAAAGATACTTGCTTTTGATGTGATTTTAGGGATTGATTGGTTAACTACTCATCATGTCAAAATTGATTATTTTCGTAAGTGTAAGATGTGACGCCCCCTAATTCAGGTACTTGAAACTCGAATTCAGTGCTTCACGATACCATCTCTATAACCGAAATAATACTAATAGTAATGCCAATAATATAAATATTAAACTTAACTTATAATTATCAAAGTTTAACTCCCAAGTACGTAACCTTAATCATTCCTTACAACACATGATCATGAATATATAATATTGTCTTAATAATATTAAACTATCACACAGATAACATTGTCATCATTCAGCAACCTTCCCTTTTCCCTTGTTTCTAGCAGAGCCTTCCGAGTGTTCACACTTAGCTGAAAATATTTAAATTAAGCAAGGATGAGCATTTGAGTGCCCAGCAAGTAATAACAATTATATATATATAAGCCGAAAGAATTTAAATATTTTCTTTATACTACCCTTCTACAATAGATCAATAGTTGTGAAGTAATTCTGAACCAATAATAATAATAATTCTCTTTCAAATCTTTGAAACTACGTACCGACTATAAATAAGTTTTAGGGGACATACTATGAACATTGTTTTCATTTTCAAAAGGTTAAACAGAACTTCATCTGTAAACCGTCATAACTTACGGGCACGGAGGGTGATCAGCCCGTTGTACCCTGTATTGATCAATACTACATTGCTAGAACGATATTATCGTTCATCCTTTGTCCGCCGTAGCGCATAAAAATTTTCCCATGTTCGGGATGTTCATACTTGTCAGGGTTCCAAACAAAAGGTTTTATCTTATCCAATAATAATCTATAATTCAACATATATGTATATATCAAAGGTGTATCAACATGTGTTTAAATGCAATGATTATCCAAGTGGGGACACTTGTTTAACCAATTATAGAAATTAACGAACAGAGAATATATATCTGAATTACCATATACTAACATGTTGATAATCAATGGGCATATATAATATAGATTAATAATCTGTAAAGTAAAAATATAATTCTGAAACATTCTTACTCATGTCCACTGCATAAAAGAAATGTAAAGGTAGGATACTTGCCTGATGTGCTGCTTACAATACGCAACTTAGTTTATCTTTTATGTAATCACCTATCATTAATCAGATCATTCGTTCGATTAGAACAATATACTATAACACATAGTACTGCATTTCGCAGTCAGCACATAACCTACTCACGTTGTTACACATATACAACAGTAATGCGGTCAAAATATTTAAGTCTAGAACAATTTCTGAACTATGTCGATGTACCGCCAGCTCTATCGGTAATTAACGAGTCTAAGACTCTATTCTATTACTCAATATCTGTAAACATCAGTCATATGACTTAATAATAATTTTTAAACATTTATTATACTTTAACATGAATTTTAAACACCGGAATCATTATTAAATATCAAACAGTTCTATTATCATTAATACTTAATTAATATTAAACCATTAATGAAATCATTGCCAAAATATCAAAGTTATTTATAATAACTCAAAATATTTTTAAAGTATTAATATTACCCTTAAATGATTTTTTTTAAAACATTTAAAATCATTTATAAATAATTACCATTAATATTCAAATATTAATGTACTATTTATCCACTATTAAAAGTTATTAATTATAACTTAAAGTATTTTTAATTCATTTATATCCTTTTTAAATAATTTTTAAATCAATAAACCATTTAAAACTATTTATTTAATAAATAAATTTAATATCATTAATACTATCATTAATATTAAATTATTAATGAAATTATCCTTTAAATATTAAAAGTTATATTTTATAACTTAAAATATTTTTAAACACTTTATTTTTATTTAAAATAATTTTTAAAATAATAAAATCATTTTTAAACTAAATTATTTATTATAATTATTAAATAACTTTAATATCATTAATAATAATTAATTAATAAAATTCAACACAAAATATTAAAAGTCATAGAAAATAACTTAGAATATTTTCTTATACCATAATATATTTTTAAATGATTTTTTATGTATTAAAATCATTTTTAAATAATTTATTTAATATTATAATTAAATAAATTAAATACTTTTAATACTCCAAAAATATTAAATATTTATGAAATATATTTAAAATAATTAAAATATAAATTTTGGACTTTAAAATAATTTTTAATAATTTATTTTATATTTTTCAGTATTAAAATCTAATTAATACCAATTATTTAATAAAAATAATTAATTTTATTTAAAACTGTCGCTAAAGACCACCTATAGCGACAGAACCGTCGCTATAGGTGTTCTTCATATAAACCCAGAACACCCTGTCAGATATCGAGCATTCATGTTTGACCAAGTGTTAATCAGTGTGTGTATTGTTTCTGGACAATCTATGAATTGGATCTTGTAGTACTAGTGCACGACTACAATACCCAACATCAAACATGGCAATAAAGCATCAAACAAACAAGATCTAAGCTCTCAAAGAAGCTGTCAGACCTGTTCTTCATTTCTGGGCTGCCCAGAAATGAAGAACAGATCGTGGGGCTCTCTTTGGACCTCCACTACCTGCTGATCATGCATTGTTTTTGCGTTATAAGACTTCCATGTTGTAGACAACATGTAAGACTACAGATCTATCGCTTAAATTCATTGTAACAACAACATATCAAGATGATAAGGGTCAGTCAAACCATGTCAGAGATCGCCTTCAACAGTTTTTCTGGGTTACCCAGAAAACCGAAGCTGTGATCATCTTGTTTGGTTTGACCGTCTACCACATGAGACATACTAATCATTTTAATGTTCTAATGGCCTTAACTTATAGTACAAATGCTAGACTACCATATACAACCAACAAACAACAATAATAAAGCAACAGAAGCAAGATCTGGCCGATTTAAAACTTTGTCAGGCCTGTTTCTGGGCAGCTTCTGGGTTACCCAGAACGCCCAGTCATGGCCGGTCAACGGCTTTTGACCTTAAATATCTTGCAACCTGTTTAAGATATGAACTTGATTCTTGTTCCAGGTTAGAGATCATATAGCATACTACAACAACAAACTTAAAAACATCATAAGGCATACATGACCAAAGATCTGTGGCCACTGACATTTGTTGTCAGACCACAGTTAACGAAATTTCCAGATTTGGTAGATCTTCAAATTCGAACTTTTAAATGTTATGGATTCAACATTTATAAACCCATATCATCACTAGACACTATAACCAACATATTCTAACACTCAAACATAACATTAACATAAAATCATGGACAGAATCGTGCTAGGGTTTTATACCTTTAAACTTTGATTTCTTGATCCTAGCTTCTAATTTGTTTATGGTAATGGTGGGTATTGGTTTAGGGACTGATAAGCTAATAATTTCGTTGGTTTGATGAGAGAAAAGTCTAGGTTGAGTGTTGATACAAAATGAGCTAGGAATGCCTTATTTCCTCTCTTTAATCTATTTATAGAAGTGGCAATGTATGTGGGATTTAGCTATTAACCTCCATACTCATGTTGTCCATTGAATAAAATTCCTTATCTTGTCCCTAAGCAGGCTTAATGAGATTTCCCACCAATGATATGTTGACAACAATGTACTTTTTGTAATAAATTAAATAAAGTAATGTCACTAACTATATAAGGAAACTTGATTAGCAAAATTTGTTACCTTAAAAGGTAAATTCTGGCCAGCCATGTTCATAGTCTCTAATTCTACACTTAGCTATTATTTTATTGCATAATTTAGGCAAATTAAAGGTCTAAAATACCCTTGACCAAGTGGGCTATGATTTGGGCTTGAATTAATTTCTTTTTTTGGACTACTTCCATAATTGTTTTGGGCCATTTAATAATCCTAGCCCAATAATTATTAATCTATGTTACCCAAGTTAGGGTTTAAATTAAATATAATTAGTGTACAAAATTTATAATTAGGTTTTCTTATTTTGATTAGGGTTTTAATCATACATGGACATTAGGGTTATAATATAATAATTATACTATCCATGCTAACTTAGCAATTAGGGTTTATACTTAATAATTAAGGTTTCAAGAATTTAACAAGTACAAATGTTAATTAGGGTTAATCATAGGTCACATAACACAGTTATATAATAGACTTGAACTCACCACCAAGTTTCAGATTAGGGTTTCCTATAGTAATTAGGGTTTGACATAATACACTATATAAAAAAAATTATCTGCAAAAATTTCTAATTTATTTGTATAGAAAATATTGGGTTATTATATAAGACCCCGAATTTTTTTAAATAAAATGGAATTTCCTTTACTTGTTATTTTGAAATAGTAAGGGTTTATTTGATTAATGTGATTAGTTATGGGTAAAATGCGCAAATATTTTTTAAATAAGCAAGTGGTTATAAAACAATCATTGTTGTCGGGAAATATTTGTTTGGTCGTGGAATATTCTTGCTGTCGGGGATTATTCGTACGATGGCGCAGCCTTTTGTGGGCCCCATAACGAAAAACGATTGGATGAAAAAAATGACAAATATAAGTTATTTATAAATAACGGCGTAGTTGTTACCGTTAATACTGTTAAAATACTCTGTGGTTAAAATACAGTAGCACACGGTATTGCACCAATTATTGATTCTTACGTAAGAAGGCACTACTCAATAATTATTACAGTAATTACTGTTCAGTATTTTATTTTATTGATTCAATAATTGCTACGTTGATATTTTATATTACTGTTGTTTCAATAATTGTCACTACACAGTATTTTCCATTATCGGAGCAATAATTCATATTATCTGAATAATATTATTAGATAACATTATTGGCAATGTCTAGAAAGTTATGTCTAAGGAGAGGTTTGGTCATCTAATTGCGCGCCAGTAAGGAGAAGTCCTTGTTGGAAAGCCCCCTCTTTCCTGGAAACAGCCTGATTGTCAGTATTGTGATTCTGTAATATTATTTATGGATAATTAATTATTGATTTATATAATAAGAAAAATATACAATATATGTGGATATAGATGGAGAAAATTTTTAATGTGACAATTGTTGAAAATTGATATTTTATCTTTTTCGATAAAATAATTCATTTAAATATATTATTATATTATAATAATATAATAATAGTGATATTTTTTACAATGAATGTGGGATATATGAATAAATGAGGAGGAAGAGTATTTTTGTTGCATTAAATGTTTTACACATGTTTTGTGTGTTACAAAAAATGTTTAACATTTGTTAAACATGTTGGTGGACACAATTTTTGACTAAAATTTGATTATAGCCTGTAAAATCGTCCGTATGTGAATTTCGGTCAATTTTTGTTTAGAATTTAGGAAAACTTTCTTCTATAAAGTTGTAGAGAATTAAATTTCCTATAGAATGGAAATAAGATTTGAATTTTTCTGATAAAAGAACTATTTATTATGAATTATTGAAGTTTCGGATTATTGAGTCTGAATTGATTTTGTAACAAAAATTATTTTAAACATGTTTTTCATTTTTGTGTGATAAATGTGTTTTTGATGTGGTGGGCTAAGGAAAATTTGGTTATAAATTTATTATTATATTCAATTTTCTGCTTTGGTGTTCTAAGCAATTTCCAATAAATAGGGTGCTCAAGTTAGAATTGAAAATCACACCAGAAACTGAAGTTTTCTCTCTACTTCTCTCTCTATATTTCCGAGTGTATTCTTGTGAGTATTTTGATACTTTGAGTGTTGCTATACGGTGCAAGTTCTCTTCAGCACTATATCCAATATTTCAGTCAGAAGTACTGTCTTTTCGAGGTAAGGGATGTTATTTTTTTTATAAATGATATTATTTCTTTCAATATCATTATGCCAGAATATTGGTAAGATTTTTCTTGTGAAATTCTGATATTTTCATGTCAGAGTTACTATTCACGAGTACTATTCACGAAGCATGATGATTTTTTACGAAAGTTCAATCTTTTAGTGTCGGAGTTACTATTCACGTATACAGTACTATTCACGTATACGACACTATTCACGTATACGACACTATTCACGAATACGACACTATTCACAGAAAAATTAAATTTTCTTTTGTGTGTCCAAGATTGTCTGTTATGATTTTGATCTTTGATTGGATCTATGTTTTGATCTTTATTTTTGAATTCTGCTTCACAATAGTTTATTATGGAGTAATTTTGAACTCGATTTGGTTAAAATATGAATCCTTAATATTTTTTCTTTAGTTTCTCTGGATTCGTTTTCTTTAAAATATTTTTCATCATCCTTAGTCCTAAATGATGACATTACTGAATATCTTTGGCATGTAGTGCAAAGATGGTTGATTTTCGTATGAATATCTTTGGCCCGTAGTGCAAAGAAGTACAGGTGTTGAGATGAACATGACCAACTGATGAATATCTTTGTCTCGTAGTGCAAAGATGAATAAGTGTTGAGATAAACATGACCGACTGATGAATATCTTTGGCCTGTAGTGCAAAGATGAATATTTGATTTAAGATGAATATTGATTTATGTTACAGAGATAAAATATTGATGATGGACTTTTAAATTCATAGATGTTAGTAGATTTCATTCTCTACCTAACTCTTCTAATGAATTCGTGTTTCCGCTGTAGTTGTTGATCTAAAACTTGTTGTCTGTTGTATTCTATCAGATTTTTCCCTGTTGAAGACTAACGATAATTTGTTGTACATTATCTTAGTCATAATATCCTTTACTGGGTTAGTTGAGCTCACCCTTTTCCTTTTTGTTCCATTTTTTCTCAGGAGGCGAGAATATAGCGGGAACTAGTCGGGGTGTGGAGTGATAGTTCAAGATAGTTGTTTTAGTAGTCCTCACTATTCTATAAAATAGTATATCAATAATTGTAATGAGGACTTTATTTGGGTGTGGATATTGTCTAGAAGACAATATTTGTATTTAAACTCACAGTATATATGTTATCGTATTTGCACGACAAATGTATTAATAAAGTTGTAGTTATTTCTGTACTATGTATTTGGTGACTCAGAATAGGTTGGATGGAATGGACCTATTTTGGGGGCGTCACATTTGGTATCAGAGCTTAGGGATATGATCTCTGGCGGAGATCGGGGAATAGAACTAGGAGGGGAGAGATGAGTAAATCCTTCGCTAGTGTGTCCTACCTAAGCTTATTTGTTGGTTGGTTCGAGTATAGGGATATTATGTGGTATGTTAATTTATTTAATTAACCCTTATTTTATGGCAGTATTTAAGAATAGCAACTGAGAATGTTAACAGTGGAGTAAATGAGACCGTGGAGACGCCTGTACTCACCAACGAGCAGAACGTGCAACAGGCTGGTAATGTTCCTCTTGTGAACAACACCATTGAGCAGACGATGAATGATGGGATATTTAGAAAATTTTTGCAGTTCATGCAAAATCAGACGATGGAGACTCGTGTACAAAATACAGGTGGAAATGATAGCAACGCACGTTTTGTCACACCCAAGCAGTTCAAAGAGTTGGGACCACCAGAATTCTGGGGAAAGCCGGATCCGATTAAGGCGGAGACATGGGCCAAACAAATTACCAAGATATTCGATGTCTCGGGATGCACGGAGGAACAGAAGGTTCCATTCACCACTTTTATGTTCCGTAATGAGGCAGATTACTGGTGGGAATCTGTGAAACGTACCCATCCAGCCGCACTCAGCATGTCTTGGGAGACATTTCAAAAATTGTTCAATGACAAGTAATTTCCTGAAAATATTCGTCATATGAAGGAAGTGGAGTTTATTTGACTAGAACAGAATAACATGACGGTGTCTCAGTGCGAGGCGAAGTTTGTGGAGTTATCCAGGTTTGCACCTCATTTAGTGGAGAATGAGGAACGTATGACGCGGATGTTTCTGAGAGGTTTGAAACCCGGCATACGTCAGTATCTCATTTCTCATAAATTTTCTCTCTATTCAGATGTTGTCAACATGGCTCAATTGTTAGAGCGAGATAACGAGTACGTTCAACTAGGCGACATACAACTCGATGATAATCGTACCGATGGCAACGGCCATTAGGACAATGATAACCATCGTGGAGGAAATTATCATAACAAAAATGGTAACCACTTCGGTGGTAATCATGACCAAGATAATAGAAGCAATAATTCAAGTGGAAATTTCAAGAAGAGAAGATTTAACGATGACGGGAAGACGTCGGCAGCAGCACCAACAAAAAATTCTAGGGGAGGAGAACGACCGCCAGTTAGATGCTACAAATGCGGAGAGGAGGGACATATAAGTCCAAACTGTTCACAGCCTTCCAAGGTATGTTATAATTATGAAAAAGAACGTCATATTGCTCGAGAGTGTACGGTAGCGAAACTAAGTCCAGCGGGGATGGTGACTCAAAAGGCTGTCCCAGAAAAGTCAAAGTCAACGGTTCTTGGAAGAGCGTTTGTCGTGACTGGTCAGAATGCGAGGAACCCGAACGAAGTTAGCACGGGTTAGTTAATTATAAATAATTCTTGCAAAGTTTATACCTTATTAGATACCGGTTCTACCCATTCTTTTATCTCTCTTGCTTGCGCTCAACGTTTAAACTTGACTACGGAGAAATTAAACTTTGACCTATCTATAGAGACTCCGTTAGGAGAAACTTTCTTTACATCCACTGTTAATAAATCTTGTTTGATCCAAGTTGGCACCATCACATTACCTGTTGACCTTATCTCTTTAAAGATGCTTGCTTTTGATATGATTTTAGGGATTGATTAGTTAACTACTCATCATGCCAAATTAATTGCTTTCGTAAGGTTGTTAGTTTTCATATTCCTAAGCAACCTGTTATTCGAATTCAAGCAATCAAACCATTGAAGTCAAACTCTTTAATATCAAGCTATAAAGCAATTCGTTTATTAAAAAACGGATGTTAAGTTTTCTTAACCATGTCATGGACTTGAACAAAAATATGTCAGATTTGAATGATATTTCTGTTGTTAGTAAATTTCCTGACGTATTTCCTGAAGAATTTATTGGCTTACTCCCAGAGCATGTTATTGAATTTTGTATCGACTTTGAACCTGGTACAAAACCCATTTCTAAAATCTCATATCGAATAGCTCCTATAGAACTTCAGGAGTTAAAAATCCAACTATAGAATGTGATACCCGAGCCTCTATCTGATGACTTCCTTTATGGAATGAACCGAAGCCAGACACTCCGTAGGGGACGCCATATTCGTTCTGTAGTAAACTGATAGGTGTCATTGTGACGTGCTATCCAAGATTGGGATATGAGTCACAGTTGAGAACAACCTAAGTCAGTAATCGAAATACGTAGCTTTCTAGGCTTAGTTGGTTATTATCAGAGATTCGTGGAAAGATTTTCTCGAATCGCTACTCCATTAACTCAGTTACCTCGTAGATATAAAATTTGAATGGAGCAAGGAATATGGGAAGAGCTTCGAAGAACTCAAGAAGAGATTCATTTTGGCACATGTTCTAACCATACAATCCTGGAAAAACGAACGTGGTAGCTGATGTATTGAGCAGAAGATCGTATACGTCGTATTTTGCACGACAAATGTATTAATAAAGTTGTAGTTGTTTCTGTACCATGTATTTGGTGACTCAGAATTGGTTGGATGGAATGGACCTATTTTGGGGGCGTCACAGTAAGGTTATTAGTTTTCATATTCCTAACCAACCTGTTTTACGAATTCAAGAAACTAAACCATTAAAATCAATCACTGTCATATCTAATCATAAAGCTATTCATTTATTAAAAAACGGATGTCAAGCTTTTTTAGCCTATGTTATGGATTTGAATAAAGACACGTTGGATTTGAATAATATTCCTGTTGTTGGTAAATTTCCTGACGTATTTCCTGAAGAACTTCCTGGACTACCCCCGGAACGTGAAGTTGAATTCTTTATTGATCTTGAACCTGGTACAAAGCCCATTTCTAAAACCCCATATCGAATGGCTCCTATTTAACTTTAGGAGTTAAAGGTCCAACTACAGGAGTTGTTGGACATCGGTTTCATTCGTCCTAGTACATCTCCTTGGGGTACTCCTGTTTTATTTGTAAAGAAAAAAGACGGGAGTATCCGACTTTGTATTGACTATCGGGAATTGAACCATGTTACCATCAAGAATAGGTATCCGCTACCTCGTATTGATGACCTGTTTAACCAGTTGCAAGGAGCACAATTCTTTTCAAAGATCGATTTTCATTCTGGATATCATCAGCTGAAGATTAGAACTGAGGATATTCCAAAGACAGCCTTCAGAACTCGGTACGGGCATTATGAATTCCTAGTCATGTCTTTCGGATTGACTAATGCTCATGCGGCTTTCATGGATATGATGAACCGAGTATTCAAAGATTATTTGGATCAGTTCGTTGTTGTCTATATTGATGACATTCTCATATATTTCAAAAGCCGTGAAGATCATGAGCACCATTTGAAGCTGGTACTCCAAAGGCTTCGTGAAAACAAGCTTTATGCCAAGTTGAAGAAATGCGAGTTCTGGCATAAGGAAGTAGCATTCCTTGGACACGTGGTGTCAAAACATGGAGTATCTATTGACCCGGCGAAGATTAAAGCAATACAAAGTTGGGAGCAACCGAAGACGGTGACCGAAGTACGTAGCTTTCTGGGCTTAGCTGGTTATTATCGGAGATTCGTGGAAGGATTTTCTCGAATCGCTACTCCATTAACTCAGCTGACTCGGAAAGATATAAAATTCGTATGGAGCGAGGAATGCGAGAAAAGTTTCAAAGTGCTTAAGAGGAGACTCATTTCGGCACCTGTTCTTACAATACCATCTGGTTCGGATGGATTTGTTATCTATAGCGATGCTTCGGGCAAAGGGTTAGGATGTGTTCTCATGCAACATGGGAAAGTCATAGCCTATGCCTCGCAACAACTTAAAGAATATGAGAGGAATTATCCTACTCATGATCTAGAGTTGGTAGCAGTCGTTTTCGCGCTAAAGATCTGGAGGCACTATCTATATGGAGAGAAAGTGGAGATATATTCAGACCATAAAAGCCTCAAATATTTCTTCACTCAAAAGGAACTCAACTTGCGGCAACGACGTTGGCTCGAGCTATTGAAAGACTATGACCATACCATTCAATACCATCCTGGAAAAGTGAATGTGGTAGCCGACACATTAAGTAGAAGATCTTATGTAGGGACGAGTGCGATGCTGTCAACACAAAGGCCTATTTTGTGTGATTTACAAAAGATGAAGATAGAATTCAAGACTCTGGGGACCCATGCAATGATGTCAAGTATACGCATAGAACCAGCTTTAATCGATAAAGTTAAAGTTGCTCAAGCCACAGATCCGGAACTGATGCGTATGAAGAAGAAAGTGCAAGAAGGTGTTATCCAGGAAGCAAGAATCGATGAAGAAAGAATACTTCAAGTCCACTCCAGACTTTGTGTTCCTAATGACTTTGATTTGAAGTATAAGATTATGATGGAGGCACACAATACACCGTTTGCAATCCATCCTGGAAGTACCAAAATGTATCGGGATCTTCGACATACATTTTGGTGGAACAATATAAAGAGAGAGATTGCAAAGTTTATCTCGAGGTGTTTAATTTGTCAACGTGTAAAGTCGGAGCATCAAATACCTAAGGGTCCATTACAACCACTTGAGATTCCAAAATGGAAGTGGGAACACATTACCATGGATTTCGTTACGGGTCTTCCCACGGTTTCTTAAGGCATAAATGTGACGCCCCCAAAATAGGTATACAACACTCATTCTGAGTTGTCAAAATACATGGTACAGAAATAACTACAATTTTATTAATACAACATAAAAACTGTGAGTTTAAATACAAATATTGTCATCTAGACAATATCCACACTCAAATAAGTCCTCATTATAATTATTAATACACTATTCTACAGAATAGTGAGGACTACTAGAACCACTTTTAGAACCATCATTCCACATCCCGACTAGTACTCGCTACATTCTCGCCTCTTGAGAGGAAAAATGGAACAACAAGAAAAAGGGTGAGCTCAACTAGCCCAGTAAAGAACATTATAACTAAGATAATATAAAACAAATTATCGTTAGTCTTCAACAGGGAAAAATCTAATAGAATACAATAGACAACAAGTTTTAAATCAATATTCGCAGCGGAAATAATAATTCATTAGAAGAGTTAAGTAGAGAATGCAAACTACTATCTTCTATATATGAATTTAAAAGTTCATCGTCTATCTTTTATCCCTGTAACATCAATCAATATATATCTAGAATCAAATATTCATCTTTGCACTACAGGCCAAAGATATTCATCAGTTGGTCATGTTCATCTAAACACCTGTTCATTTTTGCACTACGGGTCAAAGATATTCATAAAAAATCATTCATCTTTGCACTACAGGCCAAAGATATTCAATTATATCATCATTTAGGACTGAGGATGATGAAAAAATATTTTAAAGAAAACGAATCCAGTGAAACAAAAGAACAAGCATTAAGGATTCATACTTTAAATAATCCAAGTTCAAAAATACTTCATAAATAACCAGAGTGGAGTAACATTCAAGAATGATCAAAACATGGATACAATCAAAGCTAGTATCCATAATAGATATTTTGGACGAAAAACAAAAATTTAATTTTTCTGTGAATAGTGCCGTATTCGTGAATAGTGTCGTATACGTAAATAGTGTCGTATACGTGAATAGTAACTCCGACACCAAAAGATAGAAATTTCACAAAAAATATCATCATTCTTCGTGAATAGTACTCGTGAATAGTAATTCATGAATAGTAACTCGTGAAAAGTAACTCATGAATAGTAATCCCGACAGGAAAAAGTTCCAAATTTGATAAAAAGTTCCAACCAATATTTCAGCATAATGATATTGAAGAAGTAATATCATTTGAGAAGAAAATAACATTCCTTACCTAAAAAGGATAGTACTTCTGACTGATATACTGGATATAGTGCAGAAAGGACTTGCACCGTATAGCAATACTCAAAGTACTAAAATACTCACAAAAGTACGCTCAATATATCGAGAGAGAAAGAGAGAGAAATCTGTAGTTTCTGGTGTGATTTTCAATTTTAACCTAAGCACCCTATTTATAGGAAATTGCTTAGAACACCAAAGCAGAAAATTTAATATAATAATAATATTTATAAAAATATTATACGCACTCCTTGAAATCTGACTTTCAACAATTCACACATGCTAACCTTCTAGAAAAAGTAAGAAAAAACGTTTTTCTTAAAATAATTATTTAAAACTTCCAAAAATCAATTATTTCGGAACTACGGAACTTCAATAATTCATAATAAATAGTCCTTTTATCAGAAAATTTAAACCTTGCAAGTTTTTATAGAAAATTCAATTCTCTACAACTTTGCAGAAAAAAGTTTTTCCAAATTCCAAATAGAAATTGACCGAAGTCCATAAACGGACGATTTTACAGGCTATAATCAAATTTCAGTCAAGAAATGGGGTCCACCGACACACAAAACATGTGTTAATAATTTAATACAACAAAAATACTCTTCCTCCTCATATACTCATATATCCCACATTTATTGTAAAAATATCATCATTAATATATTATTAAAATAATATATTCAAATGAATTATTTTATCAGAAAAAAATAAAATATTAATTTTCAACAATTGTCACATTAAAAATTTTCTCCATCTATATCCACATAAAATCATTATTTTTCTCATCATATAAATTAATAATTAATTATTCACGAATAATATTACAGAATTACAATACTGACAACCAGGCAATTCCCAGGAAAGAGGGGGCTTTCCAATAAGAATTTCTCCTTACTGGCGCAATTAGGTGACCAAACCTCTCCTTAGACAGAACTTTCTAGACATCACCATTAATATTTTCTAATAATATTATTCAGATAATATGAATTATTGCTTCGATAATGGAAAATACTGTATAGTGACAATTATTGAAACAACAGTAATATAAAATATCAACGCAACAATTATTGAATCAATAAAATAAAATACTGAACAGTAACTACTGTAACAATTATTGAGTAGTGCCTTCTTACGTAAGAATCAATAATTGATACAATACCGTGTGCTACTGTGCAACAACGCGTATTACTGTGTTTTAACCACCGGGTATTCCAACAGTGTTAACGGTAACAACTATGCCGTTATTTATAAACAACTTATACTTGTCATTTTTTTTCATCCAATCGCTTTCTGTTATGGGGCCCACAAAAGACTGCGCCGTCGTACGAATATTCCCCGACAGCAAGAATATTCCACGACCAAACGAATATTCCCCGACAACAAAGAATATTTTATAACCACCTGCTTATTTAAAATATTTGCGCATTTTACCCATAACTAACCACATTAATCAAATCAACCCTTACTATTTCAAAATGATAAATGGAGGAAACTAAATTTCATTTATTAATAATTTGGGGTCTTACAATAAATGTTATTTGGGTTATTGTTGATCGATTAACCAAGTCTGCTCATTTCTTGCCGATACGGGAGACTTAATCCCTTGAACGTCTTGCTCATATGTATGTAAATGAGATTGTGAGATTGCATGGCATGCCAGTATCCATAGTTTTGGATCGTGACCCAAGATTTATTTCAAGATTTTGGGTCAGCTTGCAAAAAGCTATGGGCACGAATTTACGATTTAGTTCGGCATACCATCCTCAAACGGACGGAAAATCAGAGAGGACTATTCAAACTCTTGAAGATTTATTAAGACTCTGTATCCTAGACTTCAAAGGGAGTTGGGATAAGTATTTACCATTGGTGGAATTCTCCTACAACAACAGTTATCAGGCAAGTATAGGTGTGGCCCCATTTGAAGCATTGTATGGACGAAAGTGTCGCTCTCCAATATGCTGGGATGAGGTGGGTGAAACAACATTGTTGGGACCCGATTTGGTACGTATGACTACGAAAAAGATCCAAATGATTCGACAACGTATACAAACGACACAAGATCGACAAAAGAATTATGCGGATCTTCATCGAAAGGACGTGGAATTTAATATTGGGGATCATGTATTGTTGCGTGTTGCCCCATGGAAGGGACTTACAAGATTCGGGAAGAGAAGAAAGCTTAATCCACGAATTATTGGTCCATTTCAAATTTTTGACCGAGTAGGTAATGTAGCCTATAGACTCGCGTCACCTCCGAGTATGTCTCGTGTTCATAATGTTTTTCACATATCTGTGCTTCGTAAATATTTGAAAGACCCGAACCACGTTATTGAGTTAGAACCAGACAAGATAGATGAAGACTTAACGTACGAGAAGGTACCTGTCAAGATCTTGGATAGGAAAGAGTATGTCCTACGCACAAAGGTCATACCTCAAGTCAAAGTTTTGTAGAGGAACCATGCTATTGAGGAAATGACCTGGGAGTTGGAAACGGAAATGAAAGCGAGGTATCTTCACCTTTTCGAAACACCAGGTACGTACGTCAATTTCGAGGACGAAATTTCATAAGGAGGGGAGGTTGTAAGACCCCAAATTATTAATAAATAAAATTTAATTTACTCTATTTATTATTTTGAAATAGTGAGGGTTGATTTGATTAATGTGGTTAAGTTATGGGTAAAATGCGCAAATATTTCAAATAAGCAAGTGGTTATAAAATATTCATTGTTGTCGTGGAATATTTGTTTGGTCGTGGAATATTCTTGTTGTCGGGGAATATTCGTACGACGACGCAGCCTTGTGTGGGCCCCATAACGGAAAGCGATTGGATGAAGAAAACGACAAGTATAAGTTGTTAATAAATAACGGCGTAGTTATTACCGTTAATACTGTTGAAATACTCAGTGGTTAAAATACAGTAGAACACGGTATTGCACCAATTATTGATTTTTACGTAGGAAGGCATTACTCAATAATTGTTACCGTAGTCACTGTTCAATATTTTATTTTATTGACTCAATAATTGCTACGTTGATATTTTATATTATTGTTGTTTCAATAATTATCACTGCGCAGTATTTTTATTATCAAAACAATAATTCATATAATTTGAATAATATTATTAGATAACATTATTGGCAATGTTTAGAAAGTTCTATCTAAGGAGAGGTTTGGTTACCTAATTGCGCGCCAGTAAGGAGAAATCCTTATTGGAAAGCCCCTTCTTTCCTGGGAACTGCCTGGTTGTCAGTATTATGATTATGTAATATTATTTGTGAATAATTAATTATTGATTTATATGATGAGAAAAATATTGATTTTTTTGATATAGATAGAGAAAATTTTTAATGTGAAAATTGTTGAAAATTATTATTTTATCTTTTCCTGATAAAATAATTTATTTAAATATATTATTATATTTTAATAATATAATAATGGTGATATTTTTACAATGAATGTGGGATATATGAGTATATGAGGAGGAAGAATATTTTTGTTGCAATAAATGTTAAAAATATGTTAAACATGTTGATGGACACAATTTTTGACTAAAATTTGATTATAGCTTGTAAAATCGTCCGTTTGTGGATTTCGGTCAATTTTTGTTTGGAATTTGGAAAAACTTTATTCTGTAAAGTTGTAGATAATGGAATTTCCTATGGAAAAGACATGAGGTTCGAATTTTTCTGACAAAAGGGCTATTTATCATGAATTATTGAAGTTCTGAAGTTCCGAAATAATTGATTTTTAGAAGTTTTAAGTATTTTTTTTGAAGAAAAATGTTTTTCCATTTGAGTGGTACATGTTAATGGTTGAAATCAGCTGGTGTGGTGTGCTAAGGAAATTAAGAAAATTATATTAATATTTTATTAAATTTTCTGGTTTGGTGTTCTAAGCATTTTTTTATAAATAGGGTGATTAAGTTAGAATTGAAAATCACACCAGAAACTGAAGTTTTCTCTCTCTTTCTCTCTCGATATATTGAGCGTATTCTTGTGAGTATTTTAATACTTTGAGTGCTACTATACGGTGCAAGTTCAAGTCATAGACTATATCCGGTGTTTCAACTAGATGTATTATTCTTTCGAGGTAAGGGATGTTATTTTCTTCATATATGATATTATTTCTTTCAATATCATTATACCGAAGTATTGATCTGAACTTTTAATCAAATTTTGAACTTTTTGTGTTGGGATTACTATTGACGTATACGGCACTATTCACGAATACGGCACTATTCATCGAAAAATGAAATTTTTTCTTTTCGTCCAAAATATCTATTATGGATACTAGCTTTGATTGTATCCATATTTTGATCATTCTTGAATTTTACTCCACTATTATTATTTATGGGGTAGTTTTGGACATGAATAAACTGAAATAAAAATCCTTAATATTTATTCTTTTGTTTCACTAGATTCGTTTTCTTTAAAATATTTTTCATCATCCTCAGTCCTAAATGATGATATAATTGAATATCTTTGGCCTGTAGAGCAAAGATTAAAGATTTTATAATGAATATTTTGGTCCGTAGTGCAAAGATGGATAGGTGTTGAGATGAACATGACCGACTGATGAATATCTTTGGTTTGTAGTGCAAAGATGAATATTTGATTCAAGATGAATATTGATTGATGTTACAGGGATAAAATATTGATGATGAACTTTTAAATTCATAGATAATAGTAGATTTCATTCTCTACATAACTTTTCTATGAATTATTATTTCTGCTGCGAATATTGATCTAAAACTTGTTGTTTATTATATTCTTTCAGATTTTTCCCTGTTGAAGACTAATGATAGTTTATTCTATATTATCTTAGTCATAATGTTCTTTACTGGGCTAGTTGAGCTCACCCTTTTCCTTGTTGTTCCATTTTTTCTTCTCAGGAGGTGAGAATGTAGCGAGTACTAGTCGGGGTATAGAATGAAGGTTCTAGAAAGTCGTTTTAGTAGTGCTCACCATTTTTTATAAAATAATATATCAATAATTGTATTGATGGCTTATTTGGGTGTGGATATTATCTAGATGACAATATCTGTATTTAAACTCACAGTTTTTATGTTGTATTAATAAAGTTGTAGTTGTTTCTGTACCATGTTATTGACGACTCAAAATGGGTGATGTATACCTCTTTTGGGGGCGTCACAATTGTGGAATAACGTGTATTACTGTACTTGTATCACCGGGTATTTCACACAGTTTAACGATAAAAGTCTTATCGTTATTTCATAAAAAAGTTATTTTTGTCACTTTCTATATCCAACATTTATTCCATTGTGGGGTCTACCAATAATTGCGCCGTCATACAAATATTCCCCGATAAAACGAATATTTTATGACAACTCACTTACTTTGTAAAATTTGTCATAACTATAACATTTATTAAAGTATCACCTTACTATTTATAATAATATTTATAAGAAAAATTGAATACTTTTATTTCATAAAATTCGGGATCTTACACTTATTTTTATTAATAATAACATAATAATGTCAAATTTATTATTACAATTTCATAATCATGATATCACTAATTGAAACAAAAATGCATGTATAATACTAGTATTTAATCCTTTAAAACATTTAAAGGATTAAATAAAAATATAAAAACTTTATATAAAAAGGGCAAAAATAAAAATTGTCTTAAAAGTCATTGCATTTTCGAAAAAATCAAAAAATTATTTACACAACTTCTAGTTCTCCGGCTTTAGAGTATATATTAGATTTATTTTTTAAATTGGGCAAATAATATTTTTTTAATGCTTGTTTAGCAAATTGGTGCGATGTGATTGTCATTTTAAGTAGCAAGAAAAATAAATAAATTAAGTAATAACTTCGTCTCAATCTTAAGGTTTCGTATTCGGACCGATTATCGAACCCAAAAAGATAGATGGATGAGTCACTAGTCTAACCAATGGTCAAATTATTATTGACCCAATGACGTTATTAATATATAAAAATATATATTATTAGTAATTAATAAAATTTTCAAAATTCTCATTATTTTATAAACTAAAACATAATAAAGTTGAGATACAATATGTAACGCCCCCAAAATAGGTATACATCACCTATTTTGAGTCGCCAAATACATGGTACATAATACAAATATAATCTTAAATATACAATATAAGCTGTGAGTTTTAATACAAATATTGTCTTGTAGACATTATTCAAACTGAAAATAAGTCCTCAATACATTTATTATCACACTATTTCATAGAATAGTGAGGACTACTAATGCTATCATCTAGACCGTCACTTCGTTCCCTGACTAGTCCCTGCTACGTTCTCATTTTCTGAAGAGAACAATGAAAGCAAAAGGTTGAGCTCAACTAACCCAGTAAGAAATATTATGACTAAGATAATACAGAATAAATTATCCTTAGCCTTCAATAGTGTTAAACTGATACAATATAACAAACATCAAGTTTAATTGCAGCGGAATAAGCAACTCATTAAAAGTGTCAAGTAGAGAATAAAATCTACTATCTTCTATGATTTAAAAGGTTTTTCATCACTTTTATTGCTGAGACTCAACTTAATAAATAAACCACATCATCCCTGCACTACGGCCAAGTATATTTATTAGAATCACAACCACAAATTATCCACGTACTACAGGCCAAGGATATTCGTGTATTTATCAATGGTCATGATCATGCCAACAACTGTCCATCAATGCACTACGGGCCAATGAGGACTTTTACCACATCATTTGTAACATTACGGTCATAATTATACCGATTAATCCCTGATCATAATCATACCAAGTCCATCTATGCACTACAGGCCACATATGACTTTTAACATAATATAAACACGAAGATGATGACAATGATATAAGAATTCAATAAAACAAGATCAAGAATTAATTTATTCAGGAACCAATAACGTTCAAATTGTCAACATGATACTTCTTTGTGGAGTAAAATTCAAGAACGCTCAAAAGAATATTTTCATGAAAAGATACTGAATGAAGGGTAAATATCAAAGATATTCCACTAATTTCATGGAGTATGAAAGCCAAAACTTTAACCAACTGAGTATAATAACGAATGGAATAACAAAAGAATACACCAAACATGTGATAGACCGCACAGACAGGTTATTCTAACAGAATAATAAATAATGGAACCAGGTCATGCGTAAACCCACAGACATGATATTCCAACAGAATAATAAATAATGAAACCAGGTCATACGTAAAGCACAGACAAGATATTCTAACAGAATAATAAATAATGGAATCAGGTCATGCATAAAACACAGACAGGATGTTCCAACAGAATGATAAATAATGGAATAATAGAAGAATTTCACCATGTATGCAACGCATAGATAGGTTATTCCAACATAGTAATAAAGAATGAAATAACAGAAGAATTTTACCAAGTATAAGGTAGTCCGCGTATACATGTTATTCCAACAGAATAATAAAGAATGAAATAGCAAAAGTTCTCTTTATGAATACAAAAAAAATAATACCCCTTACCTTAAAAAAACTGTATATAGGAGTAGTAAAGCATCAGAAAACTTTTCTTCTTTCTTTCTATAGTTTCTCTATCTAGAGTTTCAGTGAATTCGTAAGAAATAATGAAGGAATGAACTTCTATTTATAGGAGAATGGACTGAATAGTAACTAATTCATGAACGGTCCAGATTGATTTACTTTTAAACGGATAGTCCATAATGATTTACTATGCAGTATTAATAAAATATTCTAATAAAACAAAATTTTTTAAATAAAATATAATATATTCTATTTATAATCTAATAAAACGAATAACTTTATAAAAATATTTTGTTTTATATAAAAAAATTTATTATGCAAATACTATGCATGCACTATACAAATACCATGCATAATAGAATATTATATATTCTATTTATAGTCTAATAAAATAAATAACTTTATAAAAATATTCTGTTTTATATAAAAAGATTTTACTATGCAAATACTATATATAATAGAATATTATATATTCTATTTATAGTCTAATAAAACAAATAACTTTATAAAAGTATTCTGTTTCATATAAAGAGTTTTCTGTTTTATTACATTTATAATAATAATAAAACAAAACTTATCACCTTTATTAGAATTTACAATATTAATCGATCAGGTCGTTCCCAAGAAAGAGGGAGCTTTTCAATAAGAATTTCTCCCTATTGGCGCGCAATTAGGTGACCAAATCTCTCATTGGCAGAACTTCTAGACATCGTTAATATTACAAATAATAATATTAATAAATTTGTTATCTCAATTATTGATTTAATAATATATAAAATATCGACAATAATTGAATCAAACAATGTGAGATACTATGCAACAATTACTATAGCAATAATTGAACAAAACTGAGTGACTTCTCACGTAAGCATCAATAATCAATACCGTGTGCTACTATACAACCACGCGTATTACTGTACTTTTAACACCGGGTGTTTCACCAGTTAACGATAAAACTAACGCCGTTATTTTCATAAAAAAATATTTTTATCGTTTTCTCAATCCGACAATAATTCCGTTGTGGGGTCCACCAATGATTGTGTCGTCGTACGAATATTCCCTGTTAAAACGAATATTCTCCGACCAATCGAATATTATATAACAACTTGCGTACTTTGCAAAATTTATAAATTTTATCCACAACTATAACATTATATCAAATTCACTCCATAATATATAAAAAAATGATATTTATAGAAAATTTATTTTTATTCCTAAAAGTTGGGTTCTTACACAATATTACTAAAAGTGGTTAATTTAATATTAATATTTTTTTTTGTACAAAAAAAATTTAAAAATCAATTCAGTGGGTCAATTAACTGGTTTTGCCGATTGAACCTCCGGTTAGACCTGTGGTAGTCAACCGACTCAACCAATTTTTGATCAAATCAATAAAATCGGACTGAATCAAATCGAAGAGCCGACCAATTTTGATTTTTACTTGTTGGACCGACGGACCGATCCAAATTTAATAACACTGCTCAATCTTTAAATTTAGCTGAATAATAAATATTTTAGAAATTTCAAATTTTAAGTACCCTGTCCTTGAAGGGTCATCACTCATAACAAGTCACAACTAGTACCTTCGTGGTAGTCATGATTAAGACTACTGAAATTTTAATAAGGGAAAAAGGGTAAAAGTAATTAACCTTTTACTTTTTGAGTAAATACAGAACAACCTTTTGAATGGATAAAACAATTTTAGCTTCTTTTTATTCTTCTTTTTTTGAACCATAAAATGTCTTAGTTTAAGTGTGTTTGTTTAAAGTTGAATGGCTGAAAGACTGAAAGATTGAATCGGTCAGTGCGTTTGTTTTGGTTTGAATAGTTGAATCGATAAAATAGATGAACTAAATGACTAAGTTAGATATTTTTAACCGAATGAACAGCCGAATGAAATAAAAAAAATTATAAAATAATTTAACTATCATATTAAATATTATTTTAAATAATATTAAATAAATTTACAATACCGTGTATTTTTTGAAAATTATTATTTTCACTGAAAAAACTTAATAATTTCACAAGTTTTCGCTCACATACCGAGGCAGAGGCCGTCTAGTTGAAATATAAATTTTCTATATATTTTTTCCCCAACTACCTGATTCCCTATTACCTCTCTCATATGCAGATTGATCAACTATCTTGTGCAAGTACCGGCATGTTTATGAATCTCAGTGCTGTAATGCTTCGGCTTTGTCAGACCAAAACTAGACAAAAAGGGTCAAAATTAATCCTAAATAGATGGTCTCTAGCCCCGGCTGAACATTGTAATACTAACGTCACCACCTAGGTAGTGGACGATTTTGATACCAATTGTTATAAACTATAGGAGAGCGATACTTTAAAAGCTAGCTATTAAGGTTAGAGAATCCAAAATTTATAAATACACCACATCAAAATCGGGTAAAATACAAATATGACCACTAAACTTTAGGTGTTTTTGGGTATTGAGCCCTTTTTTTTTGTTAACGCAAACTGAGCCCCTTTTTGTTACAAAATTTGGATATGTATAAGTTTAGCCGGACAGGAAATTGGGACTGGAAAATTGGATCGGTCCAATTTTTTTTTTTATTGTGACTCAAAAAATGTATAGTATTTATTCTAACATGAATTTTTACAAAATATAATGTTTTGGGTGTAATTTGAATACATATACAAATACAGGGTTATACAGACTGTATTTGTATATGTATCCAAATTACACCCAAAACACTATATTTTGTAAAAATTCCTGTTGGAATAAATACTATACATTTTTTGAAAGTCACAATAAAAAACAATAATAAAAAAAAATTATAAAATTGGACCGGTCCAATTTCCCGGTCCCAAAATCCTGTCCGCATAGGACTGTTTGGATATTGAACCTCTAAGCGTCACATGTGCGTTGACCGATGACGTGTCACACGTGTCTGGCGTGGTAAAAGATTGCTATAGAGGAGGAAAAGGGGATTTATTTGAACTTTCTGGTAAATGATAGCATTTATCTTCTTGATGAAAGTCTTACCGAGATTCTTGAACTGAAAATGCTGGAAGCTGAGATGTCTGATAAGACGGATTTGGAGGAAACCATTGAAGTCTGCAAATGAAGATGTGAACATGTTGGCATATACTTCAGAGCAGATTGCAGCGCCTTTTTTGCTTCCGGAGATGGTTGAAAGAGTTGCCAGCATGCTGGATTTCTTACTTTTAAATTAAGATGGAATATCCTACAGAAAATCTAAAGAAAATGACATGACTACATGTAACAGTTGTTTGAATTCAACACATAATAAAATGCATCTTAATTCAAACAGCATGCTGGATTTCTTACTTTTAAAGCTTGTTGGCCCCATGTCATTTTGTCTGCAAAATAATGAAATTAAGAAAGAAGAGTGAAACAGCCATACATTCTTTTCAACCAAAGAATCTCAATTTCGTATCATTTAAATATAAACATGTCTATTACCTAGACTTGAGGTTAAAAAAGTACTAAAAATATCTAAAAACAAATTAGCAACCCACATGACCTGCTGACTACACAAATGGCTCAAATAGCCACCCTGGAGATCAGCCAGCTCTTACATTATGCCGTCCCAAAATTGCTTCAATGCTCTACCACTGCAACTCTATCATCCAGGAACTGAAAATAACACAAACTTGAGGTTGTAAAGTTGCTGAATTTCAGAACTTGATTGGCAGCTGAAGCTCAATTGGATCAGCTCCTTCCAGAAACAACTGCTTGCAACACCTCAATCCTTGTCCAATAAATTCTCAACAAGGCTTGTATACCGGTAAAACTACACCCACAAATATAGACAGCATATAAATTATGTTCCATTCTGAGCTTACAAACATGAACCAGAACCAGTATATATTAATTCAGATACTGATTCAGCAAAATGTCAAAATGAGAAAGGACAACAATGAACAGACTTCATATATGGTAAGACTCGTAGACAAGATTATGAGATTATAAAATATTAGGCCGACCATTCCACCAAAACCAAAAATAGAAGATGGATGGAAATTTAAAAAGTAGTCATAGGACATGAAAGTTAAAGCCACATAACAGTTTAAGTAATTCAATAATAATCAAGTTAAACATGACAGCCATGATTTAATTCCTTATTGAACAGTATAAAGATGCATATGGATGAGATAATAATGGAAAGGCATTAAAGAGTTTTACCTCTTTCTCAATCTCTTCGCATTTGAAGCCTAACTCTTGCTGTTTAGCAGCTGAAGATTCTTTCACTGAAAGAGTCCTCATATTTATAGCATCCACCTACCAAGTCAAAGGAAATAAGAAAATGTACACAGTGAACTGTTGACCTAAACAATTTAACCCAACAGGAAAACTAGAAATACCTATACTTATAAATATAAATAAATATAATTTAAGACATTAATAGTACCTCGGTAACAAGTGCTTCAACATTTCGCTGTCTTGATTCAAGACCATGCCTAGTTGATTCTATTTCAAACTTCACGTTATTTAATTCTTTAGCAGCCGCCTCGCAGTTGAGGTCTCTTTCTTTTTCTAAATGCTTTCTTAGTTCATCCAATTGGTCCGCTGATTAACATGTATCTGACCATAAGTACTGGATGAAATACTAAGGACCTAAAGTGAAGTAGATTGGATAAGTGGCTACCTTTCCCTTGAAGTTAAAGCCACATAACAGTTTAAGTAATTCTATAATAATCAAGTTAAACATGACAGCCATGATTTAATTCCTTATTGAACAGTATAAAGATGCATATGGATGAGATAATAATGGAAAGGCATTAAAGAGTTTTACCTCTTTCTCAATCTCTTCGCATTTGAAGCCTAACTCTTGCTGTTTAGCAGCTGAAGATTCTTTCACTGAAAGAGTCCTCATATTTATAGCATCCACCTACCAAGTCAAAGGAAATAAGAAAATGTACACAGTGAACTGTTGACCTAAACAATTTAACCCAACAGGAAAACTAGAAATACCTATACTTATAAATATAAATAAATATAATTTAAGACATTAATAGTACCTCGGTAACAAGTGCTTCAACATTTCGCTGTCTTGATTCAAGACCATGCCTAGTTGATTCTATTTCAAACTTCACGTTATTTAATTCTTTAGCAGCCGCCTCGCAGTTGAGGTCTCTTTCTTTTTCTAAATGCTTTCTTAGTTCATCCAATTGGTCCGCTGATTAACATGTATCTGACCATAAGTACTGGATGAAATACTAAGGACCTAAAGTGAAGTAGATTGGATAAGTGGCTACCTTTCCCTTGACGTTCAACCAGTTTAGCCTCAAGTGACTTATCTAACACTCCTTCATCATTCAACTTAACTTTTAGAACCTTAACATCCTTTTCAATTGCTTTAGCAGAGTTCACCTGTTAGAAGTGCCAATGTTTCTTTAGATCTCCAATTAAGGAAAAAGTAACCACAATCATTGTCAGACTGAAACATAGTCAGAGATTGTTATTGTGAAATGGTATAACCTTGGCAAAAGTCAATCAGACTATAAGAAGAACCATTACAAGGATCAAAACTTTCCATCCCATCCCATTATCTTGAAGATTATAAAATTAATAACAAACAGAATGATAAAAAGTTGATGTTTTATATACACTGGAAATACTTTTTTAATAAAAATACACACCACATTCTTATGAAGGTATCGTCACATTAAGAATATTTTTCTTTGACCAATGTATCATGGAAATTAAACTCTCCAACAAAATCCTGGAAATACAGTGCGAAAGAAGATCAATCAGTCTTATCTACAAACCTGTTCTTGTATGTCCTCCATCTGAGTGAAGTGCTTGGACATTCTCTCAAAAGCCTGACAGAGAAAAGTTTCCAAACGTACTGTCAGTTCTTTTATTTTAATTCTGTGATGAATAAAACAATGACACACACTCTTTGGATTAGACATTTCACATTTGGTAATATCTGTGCACTCTGGTAAATTTTTATAAATATAGGTTTGATGTATGTATGAAAGCTTAAATCCATGGTTTCTTTGTGTAGAGTCCAGGAGATTCCTATAAACTGTAACACATTAAAGAAACTTTGATCCACAATACACTAAACTTGGAAGAAAAATAATTCTTATTTAAATTAATAGGGCCTATTAATCTAGTGTCAATTGGAGCTAGAAGGCATTTATAGAGAAGCAACACGAACACAAATGTATCAATAAACATGAAGGGGAAACAAGATACTTTTCCTTCCTCAAAACCTTAGTGACATGGCATGGTGTGAGAACCCTCAACAGAACTTTGCAGCATAAGATCAATAAGACAAACTTTTTAATTTTGATGCTTATGCGTCTTAGTTCTTATATAGCATATTAATAAGCCCTGCCAAACCTTCATAAAAATTAAATTTCAAACCCTCCTACATGTACTTGTCTCATGCATGACAATGTAGAACCTATCACAAAAAGATTGAGCACCATAAAACAGTACAATTATTTCAGAAAGTTCAACGTCAAACATAACGTAATATTTGGTCTAGATAACATATCCCTTATCCTTTCTTTTTCTTTCCAACTCTGCCGGGATTAGGAGAGGGCAAGGGTGGGATGTATATCCATTGTAGTTTAGATTGCTATTTCTCTGGACATTGAATACAGCCAAATAAGTATTAAAAAAGAGTAATTCTAATTCAAAATGGTCAGAACAGAAGGAAACTGACATTTGGAGGTTTATGGAAGTGTCACTTATAGATTAGAAAGTTAATGTGTTTGCAAGAATGAACTGCCTAGATTAAACATTGTGGAGTTCAATATGGGGAAGTATAGTTTTAACTGACTGAACTTATGACTCCATGAGCAATTGAGCACAGATCCTAGTGTTTGACAATACTAATTCAAGGTTCTCTATCTTTCTATTTATTTATGTACTTATTCAAAAATTAGGTTAATTTGAGCTCCTAGTTCTCAGTAATCAAATAAACTGCCAACTTCCCCAGCTTTAATGGACATATCATGATTCATGAACCATAATAACATCCAAATGTATGTTCTGAGTATCAGTTACAGGAAAATTAATTGATGAACAAAAACTGTTAAATCTTAGTAGATCAGATAGCACGAATACTAAGAGCAACGTAGAGTCTTACACAAGGAGTTAATGGCAGAATACCTTTGCATAAACCTCAAGAATGGAAGTCTTCTCCTGAAAAGATTGCATTGCTGCCCGTTCAGCATTCTTTGCATCAACTAGAATTGATTTCCGCTCCTCTAAGGTTCTCTTTAAGATAACAAAAAAGAAATTAGAAAAATAAGGAGAATCAAGAAACAAATGAAAGTTTGTGAATAATATAAACAATATACCTCAGGCAGAAAAAGAGAGGGGGAGGGAGCAGAACAACAACAAACAAGATAAAATAAAAATGTAGAATGAGTATCACCACATAAAATATGGAGGTAATCTAGCAAAGTAACTAAGAATAAAAAAATTTGGAAGTGTTCAATCAATATATGCTGGCGCACCATCATTTCACTTCAGTATTTAGACTGACTAATGAAAACGAAACTAAAACTTTATGTTAAAAAAATTTAAGGTCAGGAGAATTCTAGATAAATATAAGCATCAAATACTATAAGTTCTTTCAAACACAAAGCAGGTATGATGTATAAATGCCAATCTAACACTGAAGTGAAAGCAGATGGTGTGTCTGCGTATATAATTTTCTCCAACATATAAACTTCAGCGTTTCAACACTGCAAAATAATTCTGTATTTCGCCGACATCTCGCCAATGTTACATGGACTCTTCTAAAATCCAGAAGTACCCATGTCCGACACCCGCACCCATACCTGTGTCAAACTTCAGGCTTTTACAACTATATGAATTACTAATATTTGCACTTGGAGCCAAACTTCTATTCTCAAATTTAGAGTGATAATTTATTTTTTCTTATATGCCAAAAATGTTTGTTTACAACTATATGCATTACTAATATTTGCACTTGGAGCCAAACTTCTATTCTCAAATTTAGAGTGATTATTTATTTTTTCTTATATGCCAAAAATGTTTGGCATGAAATGGTACATGAGTCATATTGTGATTGTTAAGACAGCTATTGTAGTCAATTAAATATCTTTGATTTTTAACACACTCTAAACATGCTGTTTCTTCATAGCACCTGCACATTCTAGGTCATCCAGGGACCAAGCTTCAGTGAATAAGATACTTTAAAATATTATCATAACATATACCTGTAATTTATCTGGTGATTGAACAATTTTAGAACGTAGATTGGCATTTTCTTGGACTGTTTGTACCAAGGCAAACTCTGCACTGGAAATCTGGAGGAAACCACAAACAACATTCAACTAAGAATATGGATTCAATACAGAGGAATATGTCTAGTAACTGCATGGCAAACATAACAAATAAATTTATTTACAATTATAACACCTCATCCAAAGAGAAAAGATGGGTGCAAAGCTCTACCAAAATGTTCAGGAAGATATCAGTTTGAGTTTATAAGTTACATCTAGAATGATTAAATATGTATGTTTGACCGTAACTATGTTCACTGAACGATACAAGAACCTAAAAATACAGAATAAACAGACTTGAGCATTATATCTTTCCACTTATTAACCATATTAAGAGGTACTAATATGTCAAAACTCAAAAGTCAGACCTTCTCATCCATTTCCTTTGCCTTCTCCTTCATTTTTTTCATTGAAGCCTTCAAAGACATTTGGTGATTGTTAAGACCAGGAATTGTCTGACGCAGTTCTTTAACTTTGGCATCAATTTCTTGAACAAGCGGGATCTCACTTTCTCTTGATTCATTGCACTCTTCTATCTCTGGATTCAACTATTTGGCAGAAGGATAAGCCATTACATACAAAGATTTCAATCATGATGTTTTTTTCAATCAAAGATAGATTCTTAAAAAACCTGTGATATTCTATCCTCCAACTCTTGTCGTTGCTCATCAATTACAGTTAGATCCTCCACTATTGGTCTCAAAATATTCATTCTGGTTTCTCTGAGAGATAATTGACATAAAATATTGAAATTAAAATAAATATAAATGGGAACGAATTTAGTGGTTAAATCATTCTAATTGTTAGAAACAAAATTGTGGAAGTCGGCATCTGAATTTTCCTTCACATCACTATAATAACATTAAATGTAAATATTCATTGGTATTTCCTGTCTGATTATAAAGTTACCATCACTAAATAAATCTCAAAAGTCAAAGCATTCCAAACAGGTTATGTTACATTCTTACATGGACTCTTCTCTTTATCCTAAAGTACACGTGTCTGACACTCAACACTCGACACTAAGACAAGGGTATGGGTACTAAACACTTCATTTTAGTGTAAAAAAATTAGAAAAATTTAGTGTCAGACCGTGTCCAACATGACACTTCATCCAAGTCCAAGTAACATAGCAGACAAGTGAAGGTAAAATCACTGAACAATGATATTAACAAGTATTAAGGGGTGGAATATAATAATATTCTAGACCTTAAATAACGTAATACTGAAAAATAAACGGAGACGGAGATGTGCATGCCCAAAAATCACATACTAATTCCATTAGTACCAAAAGAAACAAATAAAACAAATAAAGGGGAAAAACTATAGGTAGAAAATTTCAATGTTCTATGCTTAATAGAGCTAAAAAGAGTTTTCTTTGTTAAACCAAAATTGTGCCAAACAAGTCTAATTGAAGCAACAACTATGACACCAAGTGATTAGGAAAAAAAGGAACTAACCCTATAAATTTAAGTTATATAACCAACAAACATCTCACTCGAATATCTAAGTGCATATCGCACTCTATTTACTTCTGCAAACTAGTAACCAACAATTACCAGGAATTAAAGAAAGAACAAAGAATAAAAATGAAAAGTATTTTATCCCAATTTACGAGTCATACTTACTTTTGGGATTTTAAATGTATCAGTCTCTTCAAAAACTAAGCTACAAAAATTATAATATTTCAGATAAACCATCAGGGGAGGATCTAGCTTAAGGGAATTGGGGTCAATTGACCCCACTGAATTTTCAAGGTAAAAAAAAGAGAATAAAATTTTAAGTTGTTTAATAAAAAATTTAAAATTTAGATTAAAAAATACTATCTCCTTTCCAACATTAGAGATACATTTTTAACTTTTTAAAGTCAATTCGAGAAATTCTAAAATTCAAAATTAATATAAAGTTATTTAGTTTTAATACAATAACTATAACAATTGTAAACAAACTATACAATCCTACTAATTATTATCTTTGTTGTTTTCAAAACTTGAATGAACTTATATCAATTTGAGTTTTAGGATTTCGTGAATTTGACTTTAAAAAGTTAAAATATATATATCTCATTTTGGAATTAAGGTAGTATTAAATTATTCAAAACTCATATCATATACTCCCTCCGTTCCTAAAAGATTGTCGTTTTAAGAAATAATTTTTGTTCCAAAAAGATTGTCGTTTTGAGTTTATCAATACACATTAGCTATTTTTCCCTACTTTACCCTTGTTTAAAGTTTTCTCCTATTTATAGCTTTCTTCCCTTCCCAATGATTTTTATTCAATTCAATGCTATAATCTAAGTAGTAATTGGTTGAATAAGAAGTAATTGGTTGAATTGAATAAGAAACATTAGGAAGGGAATAATTGGTTGAGACAATTAATAAAGGTAGTATATTATTTTCGCTAGGTATTAATTATATTCTTTAATCTGTGTGTATTAACCTTAAACGACAATCTTTTAGAAACAGAGGGAGTACTACTTTGGTCACTATAATACTCTTTGTCTCTTCGTTTCTCGTCTATCAACTTGGTCTAATTCTTCCCACTAGTTTGACTTTAGAATGTTGTATTTTTTTATTTATAATTTCACAAATTTAACAATTGTTTTGAGATTTTTTGTAATTGCTAGTTAATTTTTGTAACTAATAAAAATCAGAATATCATACAACAATTTTAAGTAATAAAATCTCAAAAAATGTTACTAAAATAATTTTTGGGCATTATTTTATTTTGTAATTTATTTTACTATATTTTTATTATTTTTTTGCTAAAATTTGTTTATTTCAAATTTGACTCCACTTGACTTAAAAGGCTGGATCTGACCCTGTATACCATTCCAAACTAAACAATTTTAAACATTTACTCAAACTTTGAGTCGGCAAGTCAGTGACTCACTGAATAGTAAATTTATACTACTTTCGTTCATAAAAGATTGTCGTTTAAGGTTTTTGCACATGGATTAAGAAAGTACTATTTACCAAGTAAAATTTGTTTAAAATTTCATCACTAAGAAAGTTGAAAACTATTAATACAAAAGTAAAAATTTCTTGGGATAACGACGGAAGGTAGGGGTAATATAAGAAAATAAATAATTTATTCTCCTCGAAAGTTATAAATGACAAACTTTTTGAAACAAATTTTACCTTATAAAACGACAATCTTTTAGGAAAGGAATGAGTAATTTTTTTAGGTTAGTCTGTACCAATTGAGAACTCATGTCCACTGTGTTACCCTTTGGTTTATTTTAATAAAATGGAGGTTCTTTTCAGGGCGATCAAAACATGGATAGAGGATTCTCATTTTGGGACGTACAATAAATGAAACTGAAGCCAACAAATTATTTTTAAAAAATTAAAAAATCTTTCTAACGAACAAAGTACCTGTGAAGACAAAAATTAAGCATGGCACTGAGGAAAAACTCAGTCCGGTCAGATTCAGGCTTAATAAGATCTCTAAGTGTAAATTTCTTAGGGCAATCCACAGCAACAATAAATTCTCTAATCTTCTGGAACAAATTCATGTTCCGAACCGATTCCACATGGAGATCCGGGTTCTCCAACTGCTCCAATGCCGAGAAATCAATTTGCCCGTGATCTTCCCTGCAAATTACAGAAAACCCAGAATCAGAAAAAACTAAAACTTGATCGAAGAATTAGGGTTTGGCAGGGTTGATGCATAAATGGAAGAGTACTGGAGAAAATCAATGTGGAATAAGATTCGCGTATAGAGGTTTGATATGAAATCGGGATTGGGGTGCATTAGGTCTGATTCGGAGACGGTGGCGATCTGCGATTCGGCGAGTATTGAGACGATTTCGTGGCGAGGGAGTCTCGGGTAATCGAATTTTGACATCTTTGTTCAGTGAAGATCAAATGTAAAGTTTCCGTATGTCTGGGTGCTTGGCGTATAGAGAGGGAAAATATAAAGAGTCATATTTTTCCCGCCAAAAGAGTTTTACTGTTTCTTTCCCTCCCATTTTATTTGGAAAAATGAAATTGTTTGGATAACTGTTTTTACTTTTATATTTCTACTTTCTAATTTTATTTTCATATTTTTTTACATTCACTTAAAATATAAATTAGAAAATGTTATTTAATAATTATATTTAAATTTTAACTTTTATCTTATATAATATATAAATATAAATGAAATTCTTTTTTTAAAAAAAAATTTGCTAATTTAAAATTAAATTTAATCTCGAATACATTATTTTACCGTTACAAAAATTTAAACTTCCATCCTTTTTGTACATAAGGGGTGGGATATTCATTAGGCCAAGACCTTAGCTTAAAATTTTAATCGGAAATTTCCTCATTTTTGTCTCTCAGGTCTCACGTAATAAAAAGGTGACCCATCTTCACGCGAGAAGATCACGTGAAAATATTAAAAATTCAAATGAAAATAATATTTTCCATTCTAATTTTGTATTGTTAATGAGATGAGATTTGGACATTTTTAAAGTTTGAATGACTCCATGTGTTACTAAAATTGAAAAACCAAAATTTTTGTATTTTTATTTTTTTTACTGCTAAAAGAAGTTTTGCTTCTACTTTTTTAATGCAAAAGCATAGTAAAAAAAATAAAATTTAAAAGTAAAAACAAATACCAAACGAACCAACAAACTATCCCACATGTTTTGGTCAATGTTGAATTTAAAAATATATTAAATTGACTTTAAAAGTTAATATTTATCTAATATTTCAAATTTGAAGACAAGGGGTACTAAATACAAAATGTATTATTTTTAAAATTTAAATGAACAACATCAATTTTATGTATTTATCTTAGAAATTTACATTAAAAAAGAACTATTAAAAAAAAAGAAGTGTTTTTAGGGATTCAATTAATATTTATCTAATATATTTCAAAACTAAAGACAAGATGTACTAAATACAAATTCAGTATTTTCAAAATTTATATGAATAACATCAATTTTTATGTATGTGTCTTACAAATTTACATAAAAAAGAAGTATTAAAAAAAGTGTTAAGAAGTTCTATAATTTTTTATTGCATAAGCCATAAAAAATATTGCATTCATAAATTTTATAATTTTTTTTTATCACATTAGTTAATGTCATACAATAAAATTTGGAAATTGATGTTTCATATGAGTTTTTAATATTTTTACATAGTCCTCCTCTCTCAAGTTGATTCTATCTGAGAGAGGATAATGTGAAAATAGTACTCCTTTAAAAATTAGTAAGTTTCACCAACTGGATTCTGCTTTTAGTATGGACTGATGTACAGGGGTGATTTAGAAAATTTTCTCAGAAGTGAAGGATTTTAACTAATATTTAGAATAAAATTTTGAAAATAGAAGAAGATTAAATTTAAATATTCATAATCTAAACTAAAAAAATAAATTTTAAATAAAAAATATTTAGAAGACAGAAACAGACTTGTATTTAAAATATGAATGAATTTTTTTCCCCTCTAAGTTTAACTCTTCTATTAATATACTCCTTGCGTCCCTAATTATTTGACATTTTAGAGTTTTTCATTTGTCCCTAATTATTTGACGTTTGTTCAAATCTAGGAGAATTAATGATAATTTTTTCAAAATTACCCCTCATTAAACACTCTCTCTCTCCTTATCCCAACAAAACTCTCTTTATCCCAACAAAAGATTTAAGCGTATTATACAATTGAATACTATATTTAATGCTTTCAAATCATTTTCTTAATTCTTATGTCTATCTCTAAAACGTCAAATAATTAGGACCGAGGAGTATCCCCTTAAATTTATTCACTTACATATTTACCCCTACCTCTATAACTATAAAAAAAAATTCAGCAGGGCAGCATGGGAAACATAACACATCATGCTCTTTATCCTGTCCGACAATCCGAGAAAAAAATAAAAATAATGTTCTTGTTCTAGGAAAACCCGGGGAACCTTGTACAGAATAAAAGTAACATCTGAAAGGAACTAAGAAAATGAACAAGAAACCAACCTTGTTACCTTGTTCATGGCGGCTCAAACTAAGACCAAAAGATTCGTCCAAAAAAACCCACAAAATATTCTCAATTCCAAGGACCCTTTATCACCATCTTCAAAGCCATTAATTAAAACAACATCTTTACCATTTTCCAGAAAAGATCAACAACAGGGAAGGAGGGGGAGGGGAGGGGGGGATGGTGGGATTTCAATCAGAATCAACATGTTCACAATATCCAGAACCAGAAGACAGTGTGATTGTGGTATTGGATGCCAACCGCAATAAAGGAAGTGTAGATGTCCTTTATTGGGCCATCAAACACATAGTTCAACTAAAAGACACTGTAGTTGTTTTGGGACTTTTATCTGAGGTTGCCAAAAGACCTTCCAATTCTTGTTTTCCCATCCAAATGGGCATTGTATTCTCTGGCATTTGTAAGTCCTTTTTCTTGATTTCTGTTTTTCTGCAAGTTTTTCTTAAAAAAGTTTATTTTTTTTATAAAAAAAATTAGATGAAAAATGAGTTATAAATCTTTATTGTTCATTGGAAAGCATAAACCATTGGCAACTTGGATGGCTTTGTATAGATTGGAATGCCCTTTTTTGTACTTATTTTGCAGTGGGGTGGGCATAAAACAGTTCATTTTGAAAAATTGTATTCAAGAGTTTAGCAACACTTTTATGGGAAACTAAAATTTGGTATAGGGAGTTTCCCCCCAAAAAATATTTAAGAATAAGAAATTGGATACAATTAACCATAAAATAACTCTATAAAGTGCTTACAAACAATAATTAAATTCTCCAGTGCTTAGTCACTAGTAGTGGTCCTAGTGGAGTAACTTCCATTTGAAGCAAGTAATGATTTAGGGTGATGCTTGGTCTCAAATACTGCCTCAACTCTCAAATGATAGTGTCCTATTACTAGGGTCTGTGAAAGGGATAGGGCATTCATTCCCTCCCTCAGCCCAGCCCGGCCTGGAACCTGTTCATTTCTACCTAAAGCAATTAACTTTAAAAAAGACAACATATTATATAACTTCCAAAATATCTACAGTGAATTACCAACAAAAGAAAATATAGAATATCTTACTTAAATTTAACTGCCAAGGCTAAAACCGTTACTTGCAAAGAAGAGTTTGGAAACATTTGATATTGGGTATATTATGGCCTGGACCCTGACGATTGAATGATGTAAATCATCTAACTGATGACAAGAACTTTTGTCGCATAGCAAGCAGAGTCGGATCTTGTTCTTCTGTTGAGAGTAGATCTAGTAACATGGAGGTGGTAAATGCATCTACGGAGAAGCCCCTGCCAACCATTGTTTCTATGAATGCACTTGCTTCATCATATTTCTTATTTTGAAAACATCAGCGGATAACGGTGTTGTAAGTGAAATCATCTGGCAAACAATCATTAGCTTCCATTACCACAAGTAACTCATTTGCTTCCTCCAATAGCTCTTCTTCACAAAGTCCTCGGATCATAATTGTGTATTACTTAACATCTAACTGCAACCCTTTTGAAGGAAGGCTATCAAAAAGATTTCTTGCCATATCTACCTTTCCAACTTTGCACAGTCCATCAATGAGGATACTGTGACAATAAATATCAGGAATTAAACCGTTACATTCCATTTCGTGAAACAAGGACAGCGCTTCATCAATATAGTGGTTCCTGCAAAGGCCTTCTAACAAGATACTGCATGTAAAAATATCTGGTCTATAGCCTTGAGCTTGCATCTCATCAAAAAAATTTCGAGCTGCAACACATCTACCTTTCTTAAATAGCCCTTGCAAAATAGTGTTGCAAGTTACAATTGTGGGTTTCAAACCTTCAAGGTGCATTTTCCGGAAGAGGTCTATAGCTTTGTCTACTTCCGGCTTCTTGCAATATCCATTTATCAAAATGGCATAGCTAAAACTGTCCGGCACTATCTCCTTATTCATCATGGTATTCAACACCGCCAAAGCTTCATCCATTTCTCCTCGCAAACAGTACCCATCCATGAGTGCACTGTAGGTGACGACGTCAGGATTCACTCCTCTTTGAATCATTTTTTCTAACACATTTTCTGCATCTTTTACCTTCCCTTCCTTGCAATACGAATCAACCAATATATTGAAGGTAATCACATCTGGAGAAACTTTCATACTGTCCATATCACTTAATATTTGCTTAGTCTCTCCCCATCGACCCAAGTTACATAGACCCTGAAGTAATGAATTGTAAGTTATAACACTCGGTGGTACGCCTTTCTTAATCATTTCAGAGAAAAGATCCAAAGCATCATCTACAAGTTTATCCTTGCATAAACCGTCAAAGATGGTATTATAAACCACAGTATTAGGTTCACAACCACCTTTTTCCATTATCTTGAGCAACCTGATGGCCACGGAAGTGTTGCCTGTTTTGCAAAGCCCATTGATAATGGTGGCGTACATAACTACAGAAGGTTCAATCTCTTTTTCCCTTAACAACTTCTTGAATAATTCCTCTGCCTCCAGAAACTTGTTTTCCGAAAGGAGTCCCCTTATGTGAGTAGTGTAGGTAACGACATCTGGAACAAAACCACGCTTGAAGATCCCACCCAACATAGAAAACCCATAATCGACACGATTCAAGTGACAACAACAGTTCATCACCGTGGTAATAGTATACATCAACTGGAATGCTTAAAGAGCACATATCTTTAAACATAGAGACAACAGTTGAGTAAAGTTTCATTTTGACCATAGCAGCTAATAATTGATTGAAACCGATGACAGAAGGAAGGGGTCGCATTTGGAGCATAGAACCGAACAGAAGAAGAGCATCTTGGGGCTTATCAAACCCAGATTTGCATTTCTGTTGAAGTAATTGCTGTAGTTTTGTACGAGGAAGGGGATTAGAATTAGGGTTAGTTAAGATTGGGGATGTATGAAGTGGGAAATGATGAAGTAAGAAAAAAGGAAGATTAAAGTAGTAGGAATTGAGAGGAGTTGTAGTACCTGGTGAGAGTGTGGTATGTAAAATGGATGATCTCAAAGCAATTCCACCACAATATCCGCTTCTTCCCATTTCTGAAAACCCTTTCTTTGAAAAGCTCTCTATGCTCTTCTCTCTTCTCTTTTAAATGCGTATATAGAGAGACTAGAGACAAAAATGGAAACTTAAATTATACTCCATGATTTATATGTTCACATATTTAGGACAAAGTTAAATTAATACTACATTGATTAATTTATGATAAATTAATCAATGTATAATATATTATACATTAATTAATATATATATATATATATTAATATATAAATAAATTAATTTATATATTTATATAATATATATTATGTTTAATGTTTAATTTTGTACATTGTTTAATATATTTATATATTGTATATTGATTGATTATTATTTTTATGATTTATTTATGTTTTGATTTCTTTCAATGAGTCTTGCAAGTTCCAACATATGGAAAGAATAATAAAAATTAATAATAATAATATATTAAAATGTAACTCATACATGTTATGTCAACAAAGTTTTTTTTTTTTTTGCATAATACATATTCATCTACAATAGTTTTTCAAATATATAAATCAAATGCATTGTATCTTTTTTTTTCTTTTTTTTTTATTGAGTCAGAAGTCTAAAGATATTTTTTGTTTTTGTGAGTATGAAATTTATTACTTCTCAAATTCATAAACAAAATGTATATTATTTTACATTTTTCTTATTTCAATGAATTTGGTTTCAATTCTTATAGCATGTTTATATATTACCTACCGATCCTTTCACATTCATTTCTCATATATAATCTTGTAATGGATGAATTGTCAGGGGTAAGATTAGAGCTTTCGGGACAAGGGGAACTGATGAGCCCTACAGAGCTGAAAGAAGAGATTGAGAGAAAGCGAGAAGAATATCAGTGCATACTTGAGCCTTTCAATCGGCAGTGCAAGAAGAATGAGGTGAAGTTGGAAGCTAAACTTGCTGTTGGATATGATCCCAGGAAAATAACAGTTGAAGAAGCACACAAATTTAATCCCAGGTGGATAATTTTAGACAGGTACCTACTACAACTTCACATTACTCTTTGGCATGCAGTCACAAGTGAGTTTATCTTGACATGTTGATTAATTTACTTGTTTTTGGCAGTCACTTTAGGAAAGATAAAGTGTATATATATGGCCATGTAGCCTGCAATGTTGCGGTCATGAAGGGGAAAGCTGTAGCAACGTTAATGCCATCAAAAGGTTTTCCAAGTGAGCCATGCCAAACAGACCATTGCCAAGAAAATGATGCTGATCCAACTCCTCATCCTCAAAGTCTTTGTTGGTCATGGAGAACTGGTTTCCCTAGAGCTTTCTCTCTTAGTGAGCTTCGAGTCATGACAAACGGCTTTGCTAACGAGAATGTTGTTCTAGTGAATGAGAATAGGATAATTTACCAAGCCATATATCAAGAAACACCTGTTATCATAGAGTGTTACTCTGGCAACGATGACCAGGCCTGGTCATTATTCAGGATCCTTTCCCGAGTTCGACACCAAGTATCATCAACCTTGTTGGATATTGTTCTACCGGTGATTCTCTGTCCCTGCTATGCGACTACCCTTGCAGCGGTACACTTGAAATCAACTTGAAATGTAAGGCTACTTTAATTCTCTAGCATTTGAATTTTCAAGTATTAACAAGTATCCCCTAATGAATAATATTTATTCCCAACCAAATGAATGCACCAAGATTCTATAAAAACAAACTTTTATCTCTTTTTAATAATTTTATCTAACTAAGAAACATTAGGTAATGTTGTATTTCTAGTGAAATGCTATTTCCTTGAGCCTCGGAAAAGGGATATAGGCCAGTATTTCTTATAGCCAATCAAGCTCATAAGAAGCAAGCAAAATTATAAGATCTTATGCAATCAATCGAGTTTTAAAGGCATGTTAGAGTACTGATTCCCATGCCTTGCAGGTGATGAGTCGGCTAAGAATCTTTCTTGGAAAGCTAGGTGGTATATTGCTCTAGAAATAGGTGCAGGCGTCCGCTATCTTCATGAGGAGTGTGCTGATGGACCTATCGTTGATCTTTCCCTAAGTTCACGTAATATAGTATTATGTCACGGTTCATCTGCCTTGGTAAGTATAGTTTGTTGTCCTTCAGGGGTACTGGAATCAAAAAATTCGGAAGAAGAGTAAATCTGGCTGGCCATTAAACTAAAAATTTAAATTCTCCACTGGCAAGAAGATTTTCTTCACTTCTGCCATTTTTCTGAAAAATGTATATACTCCACAATTCAACACTGTCATGGCTGGCCGAATTTCCTGGTATTCCAAGGTCCCCTCTTTAAAAGCTTGAGCTCAAATACTGAGAGTTTTTTTATTTGATGGAAATTCAAACTTAGCTTACCCCAAACAGCAAAATGGCTGGAGGATGCTACTTTCTGTAATGCAAATTCACCGGCTAAGTAAGAGATCTTCATACTCTTGTCAGATTAAGTATAGTTTCTTATGAGTACTTCTTACTGCTTGCATTTTTACTTTGCTTATTGAAGATGCGCCCATAATATAGAGGAAGACGAACGCCTTTTTGCTGATGTAAGTGCTTATGGGACACTCCTCATAGAGCTCATCTCTGGGAAAATTGCACCTCCTTTTCAAGAGCAGGTGGAGGAGGGTCAGTCCCTAATTGATTGGGTAATATTAATTTTCTGACCATATATCAGTAGGTATCACCAAGAATGTCTTTAGGAACAAGTATTAGGATCATTTGTTACTACTGTTAAAAAAACTTGGATTGAACACTGACACTCTTCTCAATTTCTGAAACTGTCATAAACAAAAAAAATACCATCTTTTTATAAAAACTTTAAACAATTTGTTTGTGTTTCCAATTGTAGAGAAAAATTCAGTTTAATTCTTGAAATTTATGTTTGCCTAATGTTGATGCGCCAAGTAAAATGTCTGCATGGAATATGTGGGCTCTGTTTATTGTACACAACCAACTAGAACCATATATCCTAACACCCAAGTAAACTTCATTGATCATGGGCATTTCCACTTCTGGAAAAAGGATCACTTAGCGAGGTGATGGATCCGAGGTTAATAGGTAGTAGTGATTCTGCGATGGCTGATCACATGGCGCATGCTGCATTACGTTGCCTGAAGAAAGATTTGAGCCACAAGCCTACGATAAGTGAGGTATGCTTATTTATACTTAACGTCTTTCTCTACTGCTTATAGGAAATTTCCCCCCATGCTTTAGCCACAATCTCTCGTCCCAATATAATTCCAAGAGTGATTTTATTCATAATTATTACCAATGGATCACTTAAATATCCTTAAGACAATGTTAATATTTACTTGTTACATTCAGTAATATAATAGTCAGAAAATCAGGTTGGTCAGTTTTTTTTTTTTTTTTGATACGAGGATGGTCGAATTCAAGACCTCGGGTTTTACGGCTGATTCAAGTTCACCCTTAAACCACTGAGCCAAGTTTACGCCTATTATTTTCTTTTCTTTCTTTTTTTTTTAACAAAATTTGTGAATATATGTAAGTTGTTATGGATCAAAAAAAATTGCTTACAAAATTTTCTTCTTTACTTATAATTTTCCCAGTTGTGGAGTTGAATACTAATTCGTACAATTTTGCTGTTTCAAGAATTAATTTTGATTAATTGTCTAATGCAATGCTGATAATTGTTGCAGGTCTTAGCAGCTGTTCGTGGCGATGAATTTGCAGTAACTGTAAAGACCTGAATTGGTTTCTACTGGAGAATTAATAGATTTCAATACTTTATAATTAATATTTTAAAAATAATGTTGTAGTAATTATTCATCATTGATAATCTACATTAATATTTGTAGTGTTACTTGAATTGAATATTAGAAAGTTAAATGAAACGAGTTGACAATTTTTTTTAGGATGCGGCCCTCATTTTGGGAGCGAGGTGAGTAAATTTTCATGGCTAGGCTTAGACTGAACAATGTTTTGTTTCTTTTGTGGATACACTCACAAATATATAATGAACTGACACGATCTCTAGTGAGTGGGTCTCACCTTCACGTGAGAGACTCATCTGGAAATATCAATTTCCTTTAAAAAAAACCGTCACACAATTAATTAATGAAAAGAATATCATGCACAACTGCATATCCCAGAAACTGCAACATAATACAACAGCAATTAGGAAGCTTTTTCATTCCAAATATATGTTTACATCTCTGACCCAAAAAATTCCAAAAAAAAAAAGGTCATAAAAAGATGGCTATGGCCTCTTGAATGATGAAATTGCAGATTTGGTTGAGCCGCAGTTTCTCAATGACAACTGCATATATAGAATTGATCTTTTGCATGCACTCGTTGGTGTGAACGATGGCAGATGCTCGTGCATGCACGTTTTATCATCAAGAAGTTTTTGCTGCGTGCTGCCAATCCAATTCAAGGGTTTGTTTCTTTGACGCAACATGGAATTAAGTTGTTGAGGTTAATGCAACATGTTGTACATGCAACTTTCATGACCAAAACATTTGTGATATAAGTAGCTTAATTCCCCTGTTCTGTCTGTCACGTTGGAGCATCAAGAAACTAGCTAGGAATATTATATATCAAGGAATAAAATGAATAAGAATTCTGTGATCAATCAGTTAATTAACTAGGAGGGCAACTATATATCTACCAGGTTATCATTAATTATATATGCCAGTGCATTCAATTTTAATTTAGCATAATTAAATTAAACTATTATTTAATCCTCTTTAGGTTGCGTCTAAGAATGTCAGCATTCAGTACTAAGCAATTCAAACGGCAAACTGTCACAGTGAGAATTAACAAAATTACAATGCAAATGCAAGTTGTTGCATGCAAGTAATTATAGTTTTAAGGGCACACCAACTCATTCACATGCATATGGTGCACACACATTGACAGAGAGCAATTGCATGCTGAAACATCTCTCTTGCTTGTTAATAAAACTTTAAACATCATTACTTGTTGAAATTATATATATTTATTGCTCATATATACAGGGAAAAAAGAAAACATTGAAGCACGGTACTCCTGATAATCCATTGGAAGTTTGGAAATGGTGGTTTCATTTGAAAATGCCACCACCATTTTCAACTTGTGTATCTTCTTCACAGACAACCCTCCAATCTCCTGCACTACCTGTTTCAATATCTTAGCAGCAACAGCTTTAATTGTAACAACCTACTGGTTTTATATAATTAGAACAAACAACATTTACCTTGTTGACTTCTGTTGTTATCGAGCACCTGACCATTTACGAGTCCCTACATCCCATTACATTGAACACTGTGAATTACTTATTCACGACAGAGAAGCCAACAGTTTCCAAACAAAAGTGGCTGAGAGATCAGGTATCGGGTGTGAGGCGTCTGCTCCCAGTTTTCTGCACCAGCTCCCCCCAGATGGCTCGTTGATTCCAACACGAAAAGAAACTGAAGCCGTTATCTTCACTGTTGTGACAGACCTTCTTACGAAAAACAATGTTAATCCCAAAAGCATTGATGTTATAGTATCGAATTGCACCCTATTCTGCCCAACACCATCAATTACAGCTATGATCATAAACAAATTTGGACTCCGAAAAGATGTTAAGAGCATTAACCTCAGTGGAATGGGCTGCAGTGCTGGAGTCTTGTCTCTAAGTTTGGCTAAAGACCTCCTAAAAGTCCATAAGAACTCCATAGCTTTGGTTATTAGCCTGGAAGCTGTTAGTATGAATGCCTATCAAGGCAAACTCAAGTCCATGCTATTAGCCAACGTATTGTTCCGAATGGGGGGAGCAGCAGCCTTACTGTCTAATAAGAAGCATGACAAACAGAGGGCTAAATACAAGCTCCAAAACTTAGTCCGAACCCATATGGGGTCTGATGATCAATCCTATCGTGCAATATTCCAGGAAAATGATGAAACTGGACAAGTAGGTGTGTCACTGTCAAAGGAACTTCTCTATGTGGCAGCCAATGCTCTTAAAACAAACATACTGAAATTAGGACCACTTGTCTTGCCTTATTCTGAGCAATTCTTATTCGGATGGTCTGTACTTTGGAGTAAAATTTGGAAACCAGCAAGTAGCAAAGAAATTTTGGTGCCAAACTTCAAGAAGTCTTTTGAACATTTCTGCATACATGCTGGTGGAAGGTCTGTCATTAATTCAACAGTAAAAAGTCTCAGGCTCAGCAAAGAAGATGGAGAAGCGTCGAGAATGACATTGTATAGATTTGGCAACACTTCGTCTTCTTCTCTTTGGTATGAGCTGAGTTATCATGAAGCTAAAGGGAAAGTAAAGAAAGGAGACAGGATCTGGCAAATTGCATTTGGTGGTGGATTCAAATGTAACAGTGCAGTTTGGAAATGCATATCAGAACCCAACCCCAACTCTAGAAATGTATGGTCTGATGGAATTCACTTGTATCCTGTAGAAATCCCAGATGTTGCTGATCATTGACGATCATTGTCAATGATCAGCTCAAGAAGTACTTTTATGTAATTGATTGTTGGTTGTTCCAATTCAGTAAAAGATATAGCTAAAATATGAGTCGTGATAAATTACCCATATTAGAGATTCCAAGTGTTATATTCAATTTACTTGAGTATAGTAACTGGACCCTAATGCCTTGCAAGTATTAGGAACCACATTGTTGTGATCATTTCATACATCTCGAATCGCATTTACAGTAGTAATTAAGAAGATTGTCTTTGTGGTGTATGAACAAATTCCTTCATATCATCCAGTCTATGTTATTTATTTATTTTTTCTAATGGTTGTGCCAATCATAATTCATATGCAGGTTGTTGAATGTTCAATTAGGTGAGACATCTAGTAGGCTGTCCTCTTTCTTTTGGCCATTTAATTCATTTAAGAGGGTCAATAGCATATTTGCGTCTTCTCTAAACTGTTCGGCTTCAAGATTGGCTTTTGCTTTAGGAGCAGATATTGAGCCTCTATTCCCCTTTGCCTTTGAGGTCGGGGCGGGCGCTTTATCTTGCTGAAGCCTTGAAACCCCTACTAGTAAAGGGCAAGCCAACATCTTGATTGGATTGGAAAGAGTAGTAAAGAAATAAAAGGCTTTCAGTTGAATTTGACCCAAATTAGGCACTTGGATTGTATCATAATCATTGAGACAAGAAAAACGATATATGTTGCGGATGATTATGTCAACTTTTTATTATCAGTTACGAATAAGTATCTTTAAGAACATCGACTTCCTTTAGACGCCTTAACATTATTAAAGAACATAGATCTATCAATGTTTTCATGTAGAAAGAAATATATAAATTAAGAACTGTCTGTTAACCAACAAAAATAAATATGTGGAGCATCAATAAATATTATACTTCATGCATTCTAAAATTTAAGATTATTATTGATTTGTGAAAAAAATCTTTGACATATTTTTAAATTTAAAATTCATTCATACATTTTACAATTTTTAGTTTTTAACCCGTTTTTCAAGTTAAGATATTATTTCACCGTAATTTAATTTATTAAAATATATTCACGATTCAAATCTTAATTATTCAGACACCACGTCACTATACTTTTTTATCTCCTAACTCGAATCTTTTCCATTTTGAAGAAAAAATATTGTAAACAACTCCTTTCTTCTCCTTTCCAATTTCTGTGTCTAGTCTCTCGATATACGCTAATACGCATTTCAATTTCAAAGAGAAGGGGAGAGAGAGCTTCTCAAAGAAAGGGTTTTCAGAAATGGGAAGAAGGGGATATTATTGTGGAATTGCTTTGAGATCATCCATTTTACAAATCACACTCTCACCAGGTAATACATTCCCTCTCAATTCCTACTACTTTAATCTTCCTTTTTTCTTACTCCATCATCTCCCACTTCATACTTCTCCAATCATAACAAACCCTAAACCTAATCCCAATCCCAATCCCCTTCCTCGTAGACAACTACAACAATTACTACTACAGAAATGCAAATCTGGGTTTGATAAGCCCCAAGATGCTCTTCTTCTGTTCGATTCAATTCTCCAAATGCGACGTTATTCGTTTTATTAGATTATAAATAGAATATATTATATTTTATTGTAAACCAATCTGGACCGTCCGTTTAAAGTAAATCGATCTGGACCGTTCATGGATTGGTTACTATTCAATCCATTTTTCTATAAATAGAAATTCATTCATTCATTATTTCTTACGAATTCACTGAAACTCTAGAGAGAGAAACTGTAGAGAGAATTATTCTTCTATCTTGAGCGTATTTCTTTAGCGTTTAAGTAAGCTTTGAGCGTAGTGCAAGTTTCTTCAAGTATATCCTCGCCCTACCGTCGGAGTACTCTTCTTTATAAGGTAAGGGGTATTATTTTTTTCATATTCATGAAGAGAACTTCTGTTATTCCATTCTTTATTATTCTGTTGGAATAACCTGTATACGCGGTCTATCCTATATATTTGGTGATTTCTGTTGTTATTCCATTCTTTATTATTCTGTTGGAACATCTTGTCTGTGCGTTTTACGCCGGACCTGGTTCCGTCTTTATTATTCTGTTGGAATATCCTGCATGTGCGTTTTACGCCGGACCTGGCTCCGTCTTTATTATTCTGTTGGAATATCCTGTCTGTGCGTTTTACGCCGGACCTGATTCCGTTATTTATTATTATGTTGGAATAACATGTCTATGCGAAGTGCCGCATGCATGGTGATTTCTGTTGTTATTCCGTTCTTTATTATTATGTTGGAATATCCTGTCGGTGCGTATTACGCCTGACCTGGTTCCATTATTTATTATTCTGTTGGAATAACATGTCTATGCGAAGTACTGCATGCATGGTGATTTCTTTTGATATTACATTCTTTATTATACTCAGTTGGTTAAAGTTTTAACTTCTATACTCCATGAAATTGGTGGAATATCCTTGATATTTGCGCTTCATCCAGTATCTTTTCGTGAAAATATTCTTCTAAGCATTCTTAAATTTTACTCTACAAAGAAGTATCATGTTGACAATTTGGACGTTATTAGTTCCTAGATAAATTAATTCTTGAACTTGTTTTATTGAATTCTTATATCATTGTCATCATCCTCATATTTATATTTTGTTGAAAGTCATCTGTGGTCTGTAGTGCATAGATGGACTTGGTATGATTATGACCAGGGATTAATCGGTATAATCATGACAGTAATGTTACAAATGATGTGGTAAAAGTCCTCATTGACCCGTAGTGCATTGATGGACAGTTGTTGACATGATCATGACCATTGATGAATACACGAATATTCTTGGCCCGTAGTGCATGGATAATTTATGGTTGTGATACTTATGAATATCATTGGCCGTAGTGCAGGGATGAGGTGGATTATTTATTAAGCCGAGTCTCAACGATAAAAGTGATGAAAAACCTTTTAAATCATAAAAGATATTAGATTTTATTCTCTACTTGACTCTTTTAATGGATTACATGTTCCGCTGCAGTTAAACTTGATGTCTATTGTATTTTATCAGTTTAACACTGTTGAAGACTAATGATAATTTATTTTGCAGTATCTTAGTCATAATATTTCTTACTAGGCTAGTTGAGCTCACCCTTTCTTTCACTGTTCTCTTCAGAAAATGAGAACGTAGCCGGGACTAGTCGGGGAACGGAGTGACGGTTCAGATGATAGTATTAGTAGTCCTCACTATTCTGTTAAATAGTGTGACAATAAATGTAATGAGAACTTATTTTGAGAGTGGATATTGTCTAGAAGATAATATTTGTATTAAAACTCACAGCGTTCTTGTTGTATATTAAAGATTGTATTTGTACTCTGTACCATGTATTTGACGACTCAGAATAGGTGTTGTATACCTATTTTGGGGGCGTCACAGTCAGAGTTTGCTAGAGAATCGACATTGATATTCGAGACGGCAACATAGTCTAAAACTTATAATTCTTCTGTTCAACTTACAAGTTTGCCAGGGTAATTCTTTTGTCAAATTACAGTTTGGTACCCTCAAGTTTATGAAATTCTCAACTTTGACCCCAAAGTTTTTGAAACTTTTTATTTGACCCTCAACGTTTCGAAAAAATTCAATTCAATCCCTGAAGTTTCTAATGTTTCATTTAAGTCCCCAAACTTTCTGAATTTTCAATTTTTTCCTATTTGTTACCTATTTTTGGGTAGCAACAAAAAAGTTTGTGTTTTTCTTTTTCAATTATAGTGACTTATAATTGGGAGTATTGTCTTATAAGAATAGAAGAATCCATTGCGACATTTATAGCAAATCAAGAAAATATCTCAAAATTCATCGTCGTAATTCCAACATGTAGTGAAGGAATGAACACAAATGTCAAAGCTATGATGTCAGGTCCTACAAATAAAATAGGAGTTAGTGAGACTCTTCAAGAACAAGAACTTCGACATGTTGAGACTCGTGGGGATCTTAAAGTGGCTGAAGTTAAGGATGTTGTTGAAGATTCAAAGGTGGTTTGTATTAAAAGAAGTGTAATGCAAGAGGTTAATCCTGTTAATCAAGAAGTTAAACACATAAAAAAGACACAATTGAGGTACATGTTGACTTTTTTATGCCAGATTTTGTGTTTGTGTCCAAAGCTGCATCTAGTTTATTGCTTATGACAATGCTATTCCCAAAAATTGTGCTCAAAAAGCATCGGATGCGCATGTTTTGTTGGAATGCATCTCCTAGACTGTGGTTTATTATTCTTCGATATTTCAAAACTCCAGAACGAGTTTTTTTCAAAGGCGAGGAGAATGATGCGATGCAGAAGAGGAAAATTAAGAAATTTATTGTTAAGTTATTATTGTTATTTAGAAAAAAATATTGAATTATTAACGTAAATTATTTTAGTAGGATATTCTAGAAGTTTTAATTATGGTAGTAGTTTATAATTAAAAGATAAATATTGTAGTAGTAGATTTTAATTAGGAGCTTGTTTTATTTTTAAATTAAGGTTTTTACTTATTCCCCATGAATTGGGTTTTCTATTTAAGTATTGTAATATTTCATTATTTTAGAGATTATTGAATGAATTTATTTGAGATTAAAGTTGTGTGCTTTTGTGTTTTTTTTATCGATCCTATGCGGAGATAGGTACTCTTATTTCTTTTTTCTACCCCGTCCTACATCACTTCTCCACTTTCTTTTGGCCAATGTAATTCATTTTAGAGGGTCAATAACATATTTGTGTTTTCTAAATTGTTCGGCTTCAAGACTGACTTCTACTTTAGGAGCGGATATGGTCCTCTATTCCCCTCTACCTTTGAGGTCGAGGCGGGCTCTTTATCTGGAATAAAACACTTTCAGCAGAAACCTTTTGTCGAAACCTTGAAAAGAAGGGGTAAGGACCCCTACAAGTGAAGGGCAAGCCAACATTTGACCGGATTGGGAAGAGTAGTAAAGAAATAAAACACTTTCAGCTGAATTTGACCTGGATTAGGCACTTAGATTGTATCATAGTCATTGACACAAGGAAAATGATATATATTGCGGATATTTATGTCATACCAGTTACGTGGATAAGTATGTATGGTAACTTTTTTGGAGAGATATGTAATAGATGGGCCCCTCTTATAATTATATTCAGTCACATATATTAGTATGTTTTGCAATTGTAATTCGACACAAAATTGTCGCAATAAATAGTAAGACTCTTGATACAGTTTGACAAGATATTTTAAGCTTGTGAAGGTTGTTATAGGTCTAAAGTCTGTGTGATCATATAACTTTTGTTTTTGGAGGTAGGTAGTTCAAGCTTGGGCTTGTATTTGTGGTTAATGATAGTTGTGATAGAAAACTAGCTAGCTTTTTAGCATTTAAATGATTTCGATGGTTATTGAGAGTAGTGCGTAGATCATTTGGATCTGGTTGGTGAAAGGATATTTATTATGTTTAAAAAATTGATATTTTCACATGGAAAGAATAATGTTTTTTCTCACATGAATAATGAGGCGATCCACATATATATAAGAGAGACCAATGTAGTGGAAATATCAATTTCCAATTTTCACCTAGGTTGGTGTAGCGTATCCTCTAACTAATTGATTAATTAACATAACCATGATCAGTTCAGTATTGTCTTGATTTCCCCTAGGCTTAGTGTGTAGTTTGTTTGTTTGTGACCTTTACAAAGACTGTATATGTCCAAGGTATGTGGAGGACTAGCTTAGTATTGAGTTTCATGGCAGAGGCCTTGAGAAAAACCTCAAAGGTTGTTCGTTCCAACCTCTACATTTGGCCCAAACTTACTTGAGATCGAATAATCTCAAGTTGGTTGGTTTCAACCCCCATACCTTTATATATACATACATATCTGATATCTGTAGTGTTCTGGAATCGCATTTACAGTAGTCATTAAGAAGATAGTGTTTGTGTTGTATGAACATGCAAATTCCTTCATATCATCATCCAGTCTATGTAATTTATTATCATAATTCATATCAACATCTAGTAGGCTGGCCGGCCTTGCTTGGGGTTGAAGTGGAGGATCCGGTAGCTCAGTCAGAAAACCTGTTGAAGGCTTACTACGGTAGGAGGATCAGCCCTCCCTCTTCATCAAAATCAAAATGGTTTATATCCAAAAACTCCATTGTATCTGGAGAATACATGCATACATTTATGATGTGCAGCGAGACGAATATTGGGAAGGAGCTTTCAGCCTTCCCCTCTCTCTAGCTTTTTGTGTTATCAATGTTTTCGGCCTTTAACATTATGAGACTGAAGAATTTATAAAAATTTAACATTATTAACTAACAAATGATTATGATTTGTATATTTACAAGCTTTATAAAATACCCATAAATTTTAAATTAATATATTTAACCAACAATAACAATATAAAATTTTGAATATCAGAAAAAAAGGCTTAAATATTAACTAACTGGGTATACATAAACATTTTATGAAAATATAAATAAACATGATGCTATAAGAATTGAAACTACATTCATATTTTGGCATTTGTATTGTTATATTTTGATATTGTTTAATTTATTTATTTACCGTTATATTTTAAAATAAATAAGAATTATCATACAACAATATATGATATGAAATCAAAAATGATACCGGATATGAGATATTTGTTTTTGTTATATATTTATTTATCACTGTAGTTTAGGTAAGTCGGGGTGTTTGTTACCTGTTAATACATGTTAACAGTTCCCACATCTGATTCGATAAAAAATTAAAGTTATTAACCCAACCCATTAACAATTGCATCTTAAGGAAAAATTTAAATCTATAGATAGAATTTATATATCTATTTAATAGAATTTAGTGATACAAATTAATTTGTCTATAAATTCTATTATGATTTTGTATATATCTAAATTAATTAAAAAATCTTCTTCCCATTTCTTTTCCTTAAAAAGTAGACAAATTAGAAAACCGAAAATAGAAACGGATTTCAATTTCTGTCTCTGGTCTCTCTAGATACTACGCATTTCAATTTCAAAGAAAAGGGGTGAGCTCTCTAAAGGGTGTTGAGAAATGGGAAGAAGGGGATATTGCGGAATTGCTTTGAGATCCATTTCACAAATCAAACTCTCACCAGGTAGATCTCTTCTCAATTCTAATTCTAATCCTAATCCCCTTTATCGTAGACAACTACAGCAATTACTCCTACAGAAATGCAAATCTGGGTTCGATAAGCCCGAAGATGCTCTTCTTCTGTTCGATTCAATGCTCCAAATGCGACCCCTCCCTTCTGTCATCCGTTTCAATCAATTATTAGCTGCTATGGTCAAAATGAAACTTTACTCAACTGTTGTCTCTCTGTTTAAAGATATGTGCGCTTTAAGCATTCCAGTTGATATATATACTATTACTGCGGTGATAAACTGTTGTTGTCACTTGAATCGTGTCGATTATGGGTTTTCTATGTTGGGTGGGATCTTCAAGCGTGGTTTTGTTCCGGATGTGGTTACCTACAATACTCTGATAAGGGGGCTCCTTTCAGAAAACAAGTTTCTGGAGGCAGTGGAATTGTTCAAGAAGTTGTCAAGGGAAAAAGAGATTCAACCTTTTGTAGTTATGTACGGGACCATTATCGATGGGCTTTGCAAAACAGGCAACACTTCCATGGCCATTAGGTTGCTCAGGATAATGGAAAAAGATGGTTGTGAACCTAATACTGTGGTTTATAGCAGCATCATTGATGGTTTATGCAAGGATAAACTAGCAGACGATGCTTTGGGTCTTTTCTCTGAAATGATTAAGAAAGGCATACCACCAAGTGTTATAACTTACAATTCATTACTTCAGGGTCTTTGTAACTTAGGTCGATGGGGAGAGATTAAGCAAATATTAAGTGGGATGGACAGTATGAAAGTTTCTCCAGATGTGATTACTGTCACTATATTGGTTGATTTATATTGCAAGGAAGGGAAGGTAAAAGATGCAGAAAATGTGCTAGAAAAAATGATTCAAAGAGGAGTGAATCCTGACGTCGTCACCTACAGTGCACTCATGGATGGGTACTGTTTGCGAGGAGAAATGGATGAAGCTTTGGCGGTGTTGAATACCATGATGAATAAGGGGATAGTGCCGGACAACTTTAGCTATTCCATTTTGATAAATGGATATTGCAAGAAGCTGGAAGTAGACAAAGCTATAGACCTCTTCTGGAAAATGCATCGTGAATGTTTGAAACCCACAATGGTAACTTGCAACATTATTTTGCAAGGGCTATTTAAAAAGGGCAGATGTGTTGCAGCACAAATTTTTTTTTATAAAATGAAAGCTCAAGGCTATAGACCAGATATTTTCACATGTAGTATCTTGTTAGAAGGCCTTTGCAGGAACCAGTATGTTGATGAAGCGTTGTCCTTGTTTCATGAAATGGAATGCAAAGGTTTAATTCCTCATATTTATATTTACAGTATCCTCATTAATGGACTGTGCAATGTTGGAAAGCTAGATATGGCAAGAAATATTTTTGATAGCCTTCCTTCAAATGGGTTGCAGCCAGATGTTAAGACATACACAATGATGATCCGGGCGCTTTGTGAAGAAGGGCTATTGGAGGAAGCAAAAGAGTTGATTGTGGAAATGGAAGGTAATGATTGTTTGCCAAATGATGTCACTTACAACACTATTATCCGCGGATGTTTTCAAAATAAGAAATATGATGAAGCAAGTGCATTCATAGAAACAATGGTTGACAGGGGCTTCTCCGCAGATGCATCTACCACCTCCATGTTACGAAGCAAAAGAGTTGCTTGTGGAAATTGAAGGTAATGATTGTTTGTCAAATGATGTCACTTGCAACACTATTATCTGCGGATGTTTTCAAAATAAGAAATATGATGAAGCAAGTGCATTTATAGAAATAATGGTTGACAGGGGCTTCTCCGCAGAATGCAGATACATCTACCACCTCCATGTTACTCAAACTACTCTAAGAACATGATCCGACTCTCCTTGCTATGCATCAGAAGTTCTTGCCATCAGTTAGATGATTTTCATTCAGTCTTGTGATTACAATGTAAGCTTCAGGGTCCATGCCATAATATACTCAATATCAAATCTTTCCACACTCTTCTTTGTAAGTAAAGTTTTTAGCCTTGGCAGTCATTAAGTAAGAGATTTTCTTTTGTTTGTAATTCTCGGTAGGTATTTTGAAAGGTAATGATGACACTATCATTTGAGAGTTGAGACACCTTTTTGAGACCCTAGCAGGCTAGCATTACCCTATAATCATTCCTGACTGCAAAACAGAGAGCTACCTTTATCTACGGGCATGTTGTATTTAATATTAGACTCTAAATAGTCCCTTGTGCTTGAAGGTAAGAATCAGAGGTTGAGATCTAATTTGCCCGGTATACAATTTTTTTTTTTGAAGAAGTAATATTATTGTGCCTAATTTTCTTTTGTCACTTTTGTGAAATTTTTAATCGGTCATTTATTGGGAAAAAAGTTTGTATTCACCCTTTCGAGTTGATCGTTGTTTTGTTTTGTGGATGCATCGTTTAAGTCTTTCTATGTTATGTGTGTACATGATGTGTGGTCCCATTATGGCCCTTATTACACTACTTGTTTATATAATTAGATCAAACAACATTTACCTTGTTGACTTCTGTTGTTATTGACTACCTGATCATTTACGAGTCCCTACATCCCATTACATTGAACACCGTGAATTACTTATTCACAGCAGAGAAGCCATCAGTTTCCAAACAAAAGTGGCTGAAAGATCAGGTATCGGGTGTGAGGCATCTGCTCCCAGTTTTCTGCACCAGCTCCCGCCAGATGGCTCGTTGATTCCAACACGAAAAGAAACTGAAGCCATTATCTTCACAGTTGTGACAGACCTTCTTAGGAAAAACAATGTTAATCCCAAAAGCATCTATGTTATAGTATCGAATTGCACCCTATTCTACCCAACACCATCAATTACCGCTATGATCATAAACAAGTTTGGACTCCGAAAAGATGTTGAGCATTTACCTCAGTGGAATGGGCTGCAGTGCTGGAGTCTTGTTTCTAAGTTTGGCTAAAGACCTCCTAAAAGTCCTCCCTAGCTTTGGTTATTAGCCTGGAAGCTGTTAGTATGAATGCCTATCAAGGCAAACTCAAGTCCATACTATTAACCAACGTATTGTTCCGAATGGGGGGAGCAGTAGGCAGCCTTATTGTCTAATAAGAAGCATGACAAATAGAGGGCTAAATATAAGCTCCAAAACTTAGTCCGAACCCACATGGGGTCTGATGATCAATCCTATCGTGCAATATTCCAGGAAAATGATGAAGCTGCACATGTAGGTGTGTCACTGTCTAAGGAACTTCTTCTCTATGTGGCAGCCAATGCTCTTAAAACAAACATATCAAAACTAGGACCACTTGTCTTGACTTATTCTGAACAATTCTTATGGATGGTCTGTACTTTGGAGTAAAATTTTAAAACCAGCAAGTAGCAAATAAATTTTGGTGCCAAACTTAAAGAAGTTTTTTGAACATTTCTGCATTCATGCTGGTGGAAGGTCTGTCATTAATTCGACAGTAAAAAGTCTCAGGCTCAGCAAAGAAGATGGAGAAGCGTCGAAAATGACATTGTATAGATTTTGTAACACTTCATCTTCTTCTCTTTGGTATGAGCTCAGTTATCAGGAAGCTAAAGGGAGAGTAAAGAAAGGAGACAAGATCTGGCAAATTGCATTTGGTGGTGGATTCAAATGTAAAAGTGCAGTTTGGAAATGCATAGCTGAGGTGCAGGCTCCGACTAATAGAATAGTTTATCTTGGAAGAAATGTGGACAAATGGAGGAAGTGGAAAAAGAAAGATCAAGTCCAGAAATTTATAGGACCTAAAGATAACATAAGAAGTAAGATAAGATCTTATGTGAAGATAGTATGTAGTAATCACAATATCAAAGAAGCTGCGTAGAAACTTGCAGAAGAAAGAAAGTAGAAACATGTCTGAAGAAGTTTGTACTTCTTGAGATATCTGCTAGTTTTTTTAACTCATATTATTATCGTAGGTTTGTGACTCCTAGTAGTATGACTGTATGGTAGGTTTTTTGAACCCATAGTCGTATGGTAAGTTCCGGAACTCATGATGTAGGGTAGGTTTTATGAACGAAACAGTATTTTGAGAATTACAACCCAACCCCAACTCTAGAAATGTATGGTCTGATGGAATTCACTTGTATCCTGTAGAAATCCCAGATGCTGCTGATCATTGACGGTTTTATGTAATAGATCGTTGGTTGTTCCAATTCAGCAAAAGATATGGCTAAATTACTAGTCATGATAAATTACCTATATTGTGAACCTCAATGATTTGGATTCACTTGTATCAACGTTACTTAAAATTTAAATCATGGTTTTAATGCGATACGTGAAAACAAAACCGAAAACGAAAAAACGTCACTTTTCATAGTAAGGGTAGATTCTTTTGAATTATTTAGTTGGTATGAAATATATTTATTCAGAACGTATTATTCTAAGAATAACTTTCTAAAATATAAATAATTAAATCAAGTTGAGTTGTTTCTAAGCGTATCACTTACTTTACACCCCACAAGACGCTCACTTGTAATTTGTTCATGTGATTATATTTAATAAATATCCTGATATTTTTAAGATGATTTTAAGGGTCATTTTCTATTAAGTTTGATTTAGCCATTACTTGTATGGCCCCAAGACTATACAAAAGGATATAAGTGGTTAGCATGAAGTTTATTTTGTAGTAAATTGGTCAATTGACCAATAGAATACTGACACGCAAACGAGATTGTATGTGTATCAGTATTCTATTGGTCAATTAATCAATTTATCAAAAAAATAATTTCATGCTAACCGAATCCCAAAAGAATGTTCCTCAATTATGTATTATAAGTAAACTAGCTGGGTCCCGTGCCTCCGGCACTGTATGGACAATATGATTTATCTCAAACTTTGAACGACCAAAATAATTTATTGAGTGAGCGGAAATAATTTATTAGATTATTAGATAGATAGATGTATTTTATTAGATAGATGTATGAACGGTGGGATTTATCCCAAACTTTGGACGGCCCAGATGATTTATTGAGTGAGCGGGAAATTCAAAATCATTTGTATTTTATTAGATAGAAATTATTATTAGATTATTAGATAGATAGATGTATTTTATTAGATAGATGTATGAACGGTGGGATTTATCCCAAACTTTGGACGGCCCAGATGATTTATTGAGTGAGCGGGAAATTCAAAATCATTTATATTTTATTAGATAGATAGGAAAAATATTTTTGAATTGTTAACCCATCTCGTGCCACACGAAAGAGTTTAAAGGTATATACTAGACTAGACTAGACTGATAACCTATGTATGGTTCGAGTTAATATCCAACAAAGGATTGAAAAGATCATCACACTAAATTTTATTAAAAAAATTAATATTTTTACATATTAAAATTATATTTTAAAATGGATCCACTCACTCGTGTAAAAATATTATTATTTTTTATATGAAAATATTACTTATTTTTTAATTTTTGATATTATAAAATAATTTGAACTGTGTCGGCTGACCTTTAACACTCCTATTCAGTCAAGAAAAAACATCATCATATTATTTCACTTTTTTTCTAATAGACTAATTCTGTTATGAGAATTTTAGATTCACTTTTCTGTTTTAACCTCATAAAGTAAAATTACTTCTCCTATTATATCTTTGATTTCCCTAACCATTTCTCTCTATATATCTATACAGCTATATATTAAAATTTCTCGATTAGCTTGATTTTTAATTTTATTTTCTAATTTTCTTAGATAAACCGCACTGTATTTCTCAATCGGGTTTTGTTAATAACTATTGCACGTGGAGATAAATAGATGGCCGGAGAATCTGCGGAGAGGTGCCGGATTCTGAGCCGGAGATGAGTGGATGAGTTTGATTAGGGGGTTGAAGAGGGAGAGATTTTGGAGGCTTTTGTCTGATGGGTTTTGTGAGCACTGCCAATCTTGTTTTGCAGACTCGAATCCATAATCTCCTCCATGGTATGAATTTCTCACTTAAAATCTTATTTCTCTCTGTTTATATGTAGATAACTGAACTTGCTTCTGCAGCTGAAACAATTATTAATTTGTAAATTTAATATGTGAAAATGAAAATAAGGGATTTTTTTACTAAGTGCATCCTAAACAAATCTTGAGATGTTCAAAAAAGCTATTTGGGACTCTCGTTTTAAAATAGAGGGGGGTTTATTTTTTTTGGGTGGGAGGATAGGGCACAACAAATTTGAGGCTTCTGCTTCTGCTTCAGCTTTAGCAAGTGTTTCATATGGGTTAAAAAGAGATTTGAGAATCTTGAGTAGTTGGGCGGTGCACTCGGTGATGTATTGCATGAGATAAGAATCATGAATGGTGAACGATGGATCTAATAATAGACTAAACTTTTCTTATAGTAGTGAAGATGGAAGAAGAATAGAAAGAAAGTGCAGAAAAGGAAGGGAAGGTATAAAGCTTGAATTTTTTTCGTTCTTTATGGAAACTTTTGTATGTCATATTAATGGTCGCCTTCTTT
>JAINUV010000914.1:0-30434 GCA_020205505.1 Panax japonicus
GAACTCTCCTCTTCTTTCTCCCTTTTTGGTTTTTGTTTTGATAAGCTTTTTGGAAGAGATAGATGAAAGAGAAATGAAAATAGGTTTTAATTGTTTGGTAATTGTATATAGTCACATGCTAGGGCTAGGTTAGGGCTAGGGTTAGTTCACCCACCCAAGATCATGACAAGATCTACACTCAACTTATTAGAAAATGTGACAAAATGGTATAAATGACATTTCCTTTTATTTCTAGAATTTTCATTTGTTGCAAACCCTTAGGGTTTAGGTTTTGCAATCTAGGGTTTAGGGTTTGAGCCAATTTATTTTCTAAAATTTCCAATTTAGGTTTTTAAAAAATAGAAATTAATATTTCTAACTTATAATTAGAATTTCTAATTATATTAAAATTTCTTAATCATACCTTAAATCTTGCTAATTAGGATTAGTATTTCCTAATTATAATTGCTAATTTAGCAATTATGGTCAAAATTGATCATTAGGGTTTATAAACCACTAATTAGGGTTTTTACTTCCTCAATTATAACACAAATCCTTACTCATGCACACTTATTTCCTTAACCCAATTAGACTTGCTATAATTAGGTTATAAAATTAATCATTTGAGATATATAAAATAATTCTCCTAGAATTAGTAAGTATTCTAAATACCACAATTCTTTTTTCATAACCCTTAAGTTATTAAATCCTTCATTCCTAATATATAATTAGGGTTACACTAGTTTCTTTTGTTTGTTTATATAATAAACAAAGATAAACCATCACATAATGTTCATATTCCTTACACACAACTTTTTAACCCTTAGGGTTTAATACTTCGCATTAGGATTCCCAAATTAGGGTTTAAATTCTCGATACTGAAATTAGAGTTTCTGAATATATCGTTAGGTTTTCTAACTTAATCACCATATTCATATCATGAATTTAGGGTTTCGGATTCCCGGAACTGAAACTAGGGTTTCAGAACCGATTTCTACGATTTCTTATCCATTGCTAGGGTTTTCTAACAGAACGTTGACGTTTTAATATATACTTAGGGTTTGACACATATATAATTAATCTGGTCAACCCTTGACCCTTAACCACCTTAGCACATACATAACCATATTCACAGAACTTAATCACATAAATCCTTAATCCTGAATAATTAACCTATATCCTTCAGAATTTTGAAATCTCAAAATTACCCAATAACATCAAACGCATACACTTATTTTCTGTTAGGTCTATTATTTGACCTTAAATCAATCATTTAAGATTTTAATAAATTGCCCAAATTCTCGGGTTGTCACATCAGGACCCATAGATCTCTCTGTGTTAGATGTTATGTGTCTTGTAGATGTTATAGATTTTTTCTCTGCCATGAGGAGAGTAAACTGGAAGCGGAATCAACTTCATACCATGTCTAGATCTCAAGTTATAAGTGGTCAAACATGGTTGACCAACCATGGAAACTGTTTCTGGGCAACACATAAATTTTTAGATTTTCTGACAATGTTTTGTAGGGCTTAAATTGCTGTTGTTAATGAGTTAAGCCATGTTAGTGTTTGATTTGTGTAGACTAACATGTGGACTACCAATCCATGCCATTAGAACACCAAAATCATAAACAGAATCAAAGATAACGGTGGTCAAAGTAGGGTTGACCAATCTGCCGGATGAAGATTCTGGGCAACCTAGAAATCTTAAGAGCAGTTTCCTACACAGTTTGACCGACCTAAATCTTACTTTTGTGATGTTATTAGACTGATCTAGTGCATGATTATTGTTCCCTAACATCAAGACTACATGATTGACCCTTTAGATCATATAAACAAGACCTAGAATCAAAGTTATAAAGCACCAAAAATGGTACCTTGCAACTATTCTTTATTTCTAGAAAACCCAAAATGAATAACAGCTCTGACATGAACTTGGAGAGCTTATATCTCTCTGTCAAGATGTTTAGTCATGAAATTGATTGGTGATTGTAGTATTACATCAGTACTACAATGCTAACACTTTAGACAACCCAGAAACACCAAGATCAAGGACCTATGCATGGTCAAACATGGTAACATGTTAACAGACTAAGAAGGAGCTTGAATGTTCAAGAACACCTATAGCGACAGTTTTGTCGCTATTGGCACCTTTAGTGACACTTTATTTATGAAATTAATTATTTTATTAAATAATTAGAGAAAATTAGTTTTTAATTATGAAAAATACATAATAAATTTGCAAAAATTTTTAAAGCCTAAAAATTATTTTTTAATAATTTTGGATATATTTTATTAATATTTTTGAATATTAATGGTATTTAATTTATTTAATTATTATATTAAATAAATTACTTAAAAATGATTTTAATACTTAAAAAATCATTTAAAATTATATTATGGTATAAAAAATATTTTAAGTTATTTTTAATGACTTTTAATATTTGTGATGAATTTCATTAATAAATTAATATTAATGATAATTGATTTATTTAATGAATATATTAAATAAATTGTAGAAAATTAGTTTTAATGATTTAAAAATCATATAAAAATGATTTAAGGAATATAAAAATATTTTAAGTTATAAAATATAACTTTTGATATTTTGGTCATTAAATATATTAATATTTTAATATTAATGGCAGTTATTTGATAATGGTTTTTAAATACTTTGAAATCCTTTAAAAAGAATATTAAGGTATTAAAAATACTTTGAGATATTATAAATACTTTATAATATTATGACATGTATTTCATTAATATTTTGAAATTTAATAAATATCAATGATAATAGAATTAAGTGCTATTTAAAGTATATAAATATATCAATTAATGATTCAAAAATCACGATAAAAGATAATAATTACTTGAAAATTATTACGAGCTTATGAAAAACTATTTTGACTGACAAATAAATTATCTAAGATAATTGTGAACCAGTTTAAGTAGAGTCTTAAGGAAAATAGGCTTGAGGATTATCCGACTAGGCCATCGGGATATCAATATAGTATCGAACTCAACTCAGACTGTAATAGTTTGACTTTATATTAGGTCTTATGTGTATTATAGACTGATAGGATTATGTGGTAATCTGTTTAGATATTTTATAATGGTATTTAACAGTATTACTGTGATGATATTATTCTAACTTGGGAGACCCATATTATCAATATTAGGTTCTTCGGATAAAGCTATATAGATTGAGTAGGCAGTAATCGGTGATAAAGGCAAGTTCTCTGACTTAAATTCAAGTTGTTATTTCAAGTATGCTAGTGGTTAATCATTGTTGATTATACCGTATCTATAAGTTATTGATTCACACTTTGTGCATATTGCATGTGTTCGTCTGGTATGAAAGGCTGATCACCTTCATTACCATTTGGTCTAGTTAAATTATTCATGTTCATTGTTCGTTCAACTATGAAAATTTATTCATGCTAGTTCACAATTATTATATTGTTGAATGTTAGCCAGCTTATTGTTCAATTCTTTCAATCATGATATATCCTTTATTGAACTTAAACTTGCTGGGAAAACTTGTTGCTCACCCTTGCTATATCATGATAAACATTACAGATTAAGATAAATGCGTCAGATACAAACCAAGTCAAAGATAGTTCCAGCATTGGTTTATATTACAGATAAAACTTGTAATAGTATTGAATGATAATGACATTGTATGTCAAATAGAATATAGAATATGTATTAAGTGAAGGTTCTCGACCTTGGGGATAGTATGTAAAGTTTAATGTATAAACAATTTATGTTTATATCTTCTATAATAGTTATAGAATTAAGATACCATATTCGTGGTGTTTGATACCGAATTTGGGGATATTACAGTTGGTATCAAATTCGTAAGATTCGGGTTATTACATATAGTGCAAAAATATAATTTTGCACTAATAAATTTATATCCAATTGATGAGCAGCACCCAGGCTATCTATATAAATAGAACTCAAGTTACTGAAAATTACTAAAATTAAGTTACTCACATATTCCTAATTAAGCACAACCCGATATACAACAACTCATTCAATCAAACATTTGAACCACATAAATTAATAAAAAATGGAATTGAATCGAAACCCACATGCTACAGTAGAGAGAAGAAGAAGAAAAACCACATGTTAAATATTCAAACATAACATAATACACACACACACACATATATATATATATATATATATATATATATATATATATATATATATGTGTGTGTATATAATATATATATCAAATATTTGTTATAGGGTTTAGTACCTAACACCAATTGAAGGAGTAACAGCAGCCACAGGAGTAACAGTCGCGCAAGGAGTAACAGTCGTTGCCTTCTCCTTCTTATCCTCCTTTCTCTCTCTTCTCCCTTTTCTTTCTCCCTCTTTTTTTCCCTTCTGCTTCTGCTACTGTCGAGCGAGGCATCTGAAACATTAAAACAATCAGCGATCGACATCAACGACCGCATACAGTCGCTGAATTTAATGATGTGGAAGTATCTGCGATCGAATGTAGTCGCTGATTGTAAGAGATCGCAAAAGCCAAGCGCGCCAACATTTCCTGCCAATTTGTTTTGTGGTAAAATTGAACCAGCGAACTGATTAGCGACCGGGTACGGTTGCTAACATAATCTAGCAACTATATTCAAGGGTGGTTGCCACTATCGGTCGCTAATAATCCTATCTGCGACCGTAAGCGCGATCGCTGATATTATTGGTCGCTGTTAAAGCATTTTCTTGTAGTGTTTGAAAATATATTTTTTGAACATTTAAAGATATATTTTATGAAGATTCGAAGACATATTTTTTGAAGATTTGAAAATGTATTTTTAAAAATTTTGAAAACAAATATTTATAGTCGACTCATTCTTGATTATTGTTTAAGTTATACTTTAAAGTTATAAACTTATAATTATTTATCAAATTATTGATTCAATAAATGTTTACTCATTCATTATTGTAATTTGTAAGTTGTAATACATTACTTTTAATTAATACATCAATTTAGTTTAAAGTTTTAATTATTCATTTTTAATTTTTTGTAAGTATATTTAATTAATATATTAGTTATATTATTTAATATTAATATACTAGTTAGTTTATTAATATTAATAAGTTAATTGATTAAATTTTACTATTAATATACTACTTATTTTATTTAATATTCATAATTTAGTTAATTAAAATTTAATAATAACAGTTAAAAGAATGCTCATAATATCAGTTAGTTCATTATACAATATACATACTAGTAATATTTGCATGGAATATGGTTAATATGGATGATGAATTTGGAGTACTCAATATTGGACTTTGAAGCCTTCAGCATTGGAAATTGAAATTTGAAAGAATGATGATTTGATGGATTCGATTGGAGCAAAAAGATAAAAATAAAAAAATAACAAGCTAAAGCCTAATTAGTAAAGACTGTAAAGTGAAGAAACCAGTATATTAATTATTAAACTAAAAAAAAGGGAAAAAAAGAAGAAGAAATTATCTGTATACAAATTTGCCTAAACTAATAAGCTTCTAATTGCTAAGGCCTAGCGCTAGGCGGCCCAGCCCTCACTCGCCAACCACTGTAGCATAATTTTAAATAAAAATGGACCAACCCCAACTCCCCAGCCACTGTAGCCAACATGAAAAATTTAAAAAAAAGTGTAGAACAAGCCTGGGCCTGGCCCAAGGCCTAGCCGGACCTAACCTACAGATCTCATTTGATTAGAGTTTGATGGGATAGATTTGACCTGACCTGATCTTAAACCCAAATTTAAGGCATGACCTGGTCAATGGCCAAAGCCTAGTAGGCCTAGACCGAGTCAGACCAAATAGCCTGTTTGTGCAACTCTACAATAAGCTATGCTAAATTATAAGTTCCTACGACTAATGCAGCAACCTTTGCTTCATTCCCCCACACACAGTATTACTTCTCTTTTTTTCAGCTTTCTATTTCTACTTGGCTCCTGCATTAAATTGCATTTATGAGAACCACAGTCGGTATTCAATACCCAAGCAAAACCTTGAATTATAGAAAGATTTATTTCAATCCTGAACAAAATGTATCTGTAATCGAAGCTTCACTAAGCTTCTTCTGGTTATCCTCTGCAAGATACTTTTCACAATTTTTTTCTAGTGTTTAAGCTTATTGTAGTGAAAGTAAACTCCTTTGTTATCCTTATCAATTTTGTTCTTATTGTCCTTTATTTTACCTTCTTTAAATTTATATTCCTTTCAAAAGATTCTTTGGCCCTCTTCCCCTTCTTGAAAGAGTTATCTACTAGTAAGACTTGGCCTTTCTTGGCTAAAAAGTGACTCTTAGCAATTTTTTAACATGTTAAGCAACTCAGAAACACTGAGATCTAGTTTGCTCATGTGAAAATTCACAACAAATTGTGAGAATGAGTATAGGAGTGACTACAATATCAAATCCTGGCTCAACTCTCCATCAATTACAAAACCCAGTTGTCTTAGTTATTCAATCAAATTGATTATCCTATGGACATGTGTTTTTACTGCAGTGTCATCGATCATTCTAAATTTGAAGTGCTCTTTAGATATCAAATATTTATCAATCATACTTTGCTCACCATACAACTCCTTCAGGTGCAACAATATAGTAGGATCATCCATGTTTTCATGCTGACGATGAAGCTCGTTACTCATGGATACGAGTATGATACATTGAAGCACGGTTGCATCATTATACCACTTTCTAAAAGTAGCAATCTTTCCTTAGAGACATTTTCTGCAACCATTGTAGGGATATGCATATAAAGGAAATAAGATAGCTTTCCATCTGTGAGAATTATTCTCAAATTCCTTAACCAATCTGTATAATTAGTTTCGGTTAATTAACATCTAAGCAACAAATCTAATTAAAGATTTTCTTGCGAGAACAGGGATCTCATTTCAAATGCATATAGCCTTGTGGTGACACAACAAACTATATATAAATAAATAGGTAGACAACTATTGTTAATTACATCACCATGTAACTCCTTATATTTTGACTCTTATATTATTTTAATCAAGTGGTGACACATCCGAATAAAAATTATTCAAGTTAACTCCAACCTAGCACTTCCATATAAGTAAAGAGAAAAACATTGTCCTTGCGGTGACACAACCGAACAATATCGCTCAATTCCTTTATAAGCATCAAATGTGATAAAATACATCTCAAAAAATTAAAATAAGTCTTGTGGTGACACAACAAACTTATAATGATTAATTTTATCATGCTAGAAGACGACGTTCGATATTCTAAGTATCTTTAAACTTTATAACTTAATATGATTTCTTTGAGATTTTTTTTATTATTTGTCTCATCTTGTTTAGTGCGCATGCACACACACACATAATATATATATATATATATATATATATATATATATATATATATATATATATATATATATATGTATATACATATATATAGTAAACATGCACATATAGAGTATTATATTCTACCCGGATTGATTATGGACTTTTATTCAAATTTGGATCACTAGAGCTACCAAGTGAACCAAAAGGTCAAACCTAGGGTGCAAGAACAGAATTTAAATATAACTATTACATTTAAACCCGTGCTTTATTATAAACGGGTCTTCACGTGCTCTTTGCTCCTTGGTTTCCAATTCTTCAAGTAATTCTAACTAATCTTATTACAAAATTATTTACAATAAATAGAAACTTTGATCAGCGGTTAAAAGGAAGTAGATAAGAGGGAGATAGAATTTACATTAGAAAAATTAGAGAAGACGAGGTATATAGACCCCATTTATAAATTCCATTCATTCAAGCATAAAATAAATCCAATCATATATTGGTCAATAGTCCATAATCAATCCCATTTATTATCATACATATCATCATATGTATCAATAAAATATTCATCTCATGAAAATTTTAAATTGCTAGAAAAAATAAAATATGGAATCCAATTCCAAGTCAAAATAAACTCCTTTTTTAACTTTAAAAATATTTTAGAAAAAAAAATATATGGAATCTTATTCATTATCAAAATAAACTCATTTATTTTAGATAACATGTAATTAATGAATGGGTAATATACCCATGAATTGGATACATCTGGGCTCAATTTATTGTTGTTCTCAAGTCTTTTAGAATAGTTTTTAAGTGTTTGCGTCTATTCATGCATGTTTTATGTTATTTTGTAGGAATTGGAACAAAAGTTACTTGGATCGACATTTGGGGTTGCTAGATTCGCATTTTCAGCTTACCATTTACATAGAAACCACTTTAGGGCCAATTTCAATATTTCTCCAGACCTTATTTCGAAAAACTCAAAGAATGAAAGTTGTAGATCTACATCTCGTATTTCTGTAACATCTTAAATCATCGAAATCGGAGTTCGGACGAAAACATTATTGCCGTTTTCCCAAAGAACGTCAGAGCCAAAATTTTTTAGAAAAGAGGCAAGCGCCGGGGCACCCATTCCTAGCCTATTTCCAGTGCTGGGGCACTAGGGGGCAGTGTTCCAGCGCCGTTAGCAGTGCTGGGGCGCTAGGCTCGGGCCTGATCAAGTTGGGACGTATTTTGGGGCGACTTTTAACACTTTTTTGACTCCAAATTAGATTGGGTTTGCTCCTAAGCTAGAAATTGGACTTGTAACCTATAAATACATTATGGGAGGAATAGAATAAGGGCGATTAGATAGATTTGATTAGAAATCCACTCCATTAGATTTAGGAATTCATTCATAAACTCTAGTTCTTAATTAACCATTGGAGATTGAAGCAACTTGAAGAACACTCAAGATTCAAAGCAGGAGTGGAAGAGGAGTCTCAAGACTGCTGACAACAAATTCTATTCTCTTCTCTAATCTTACTTTTATCTTTTAATGTCTATTAACTTGTGAGTTCTAGATTTTAATTCAATGATTATGAACTAAAATTCTTGTTAGGATTGCAATGGATCTTATTGCGTAGCTTATTTTAGTATGCTTCTTTGTTAATTATAGTGATCTATTCTATGGATTGTCTATTATGATTGTGTTTAATTGTTTAATTTTCTAGCTAACAATTACCATGATAATCTATATGGATTTGGGAGATGAAGTATAGATTTAGATCTGATCATAATAACATGTAATTATGTTTTCTGCATAATGTTGGAATTCATGATTTATGTTTAGGATAGGGATATAGCTTTACGCCGCATGTAATCTGATAGGGAATATGTTCTTTAAATCCTTTTTAATTGTAATTCACATATAAATATAGTGAATTAGTTAATTAGGGTGTTTGATTCAATTCTATCAACTGTGTATTTGGATTAATATGTTTGTGATGCATCAGAAGGTGGTTATAAATACTAATAAGTTCCTAATTAACAATCCAGAATAGTGACCAGAATTAATAAGAAGTGTTTTAATATAAGTAAAACAATAAGTGAAGTTGTGATCTTAAATCTCCATAACCTGATTTTCAACTAGTGGTAGTAGTAGTAGTTTAATTATATATTTTAATTCACAACATTAAATCGATTGTTTAAATAAAATTAGTTTGGTTAAGAACTAGTACTTGGTGATTTTTATTAAATAATTCATCGTGGGAACGATACTCAACTTTCACTTTATTACTTGTTTACCGTATATACTTGCACGTATTCATTTATTGCGAAATCACCCAATAACTTTTTGGCGCCGTTGCCGGGGAATTAGTTTAATAGTTTTGCCAAAATTATTTTTTATCAAAATAGTTTTAATTTAAATGTTTTTTTATTATTTTATTTAATTATCTTTCTATTTTGTTTTCTTTTTTTTTTAGGTACCATGGCAGAATTTAGTTATCAATGGCTGTATACGAGAATGACTCAGCCAAGGGGAGCGAAGATTGATGGACTCGCGATACTTTCTACATTGTCACCGCAGATTGAGACACTTGCAACACATTGTCATCAAAGTTTGGCAGTTACTTGTATTTATTATGCTGGAAATCATCTGAGTCATCAATTAATGCGCCATCAGTTTTGAGCTGGTACAGTATAGTGGTGATTACCCCAACAATTTTGTCTATCTCAACAACTATTATCAGGATTAGGGGTCTCACCCTGTTAGAGTTTGTGCCCTAGAGGCCAATTATTTGATATAATTGCTTAATATTTTGATATTATATTTGATTGAATAAATGAATGATTTTATTATGGTTTTATTTACTACGTTATATAAATGTTAACATAATAAAATTCCTTAGAATAGTGATACAAATTATATAGTTTCAAGTATGTGACTTGAACATGAGATTATATAATTACAATTAGTATCATTGCTCTTAAATATCCCTAGTCGAGTATCATTGTTGATGAGACAATAATGATGCATTGAGACTAGTATGTAGATTGACTGATGACCAAATCTCATTGGTTATAAATATATGAGATATTGAGTCAATGCATAGGTACATGTTAGAGAACGATGTACTGGACAGACCCACCATGAGAATTCTACGTGGAGCATTATGCAAATTATCATTAGCGATTCTTATAGTGACAATGATGTTATGATCCTCCAACCTGAAATCATTATATTACTACACGGGAATTTATGTACTTTGATATCTTCAAAAGTTACATTCAATAGGATGGATAATAAAGATGATTATTGGGTGCATCATGAATCGTGTGAGGAACATGAGTGATCTAGATGGAATTTAACCCTCCTATATATTAGGGGTGATATCCATAGGCCTCTTAATTGATTAGGACTATGAAATGCATGGCCATGCTCAAACAGTGATTTGTTTCGTATAGTCTACTCATTGATCAAGAAAACTTAGATTAAATTATGAAGAGTATGACACATTCCATGACTCGAGTTTAATCTTGGATTTCAAGGTTAAAAGGATTAAATTACATGGAGACATTGGTCACGAAAAGGTTGCATCGAATCATTGATCTTATTATTACTTGGGTAGCAGTGATGTATTACTAGACGTCGCTCACTATTTATAATTTTATAATATAATTTTAAAATTATTGTCAACATAATAATAACATATAGGGTCACACACATAGAACGTAATTAAAAGGGAATTAATTTAAATTGTAAAGATTTAAATATGTCAATATGATTGATAGTATTTAAATTATGAATTTCAATTAATAGGATAATTTATATATATGTATATTAATTAATTAAGACCTAGTTAAGATATATATATATATATATATATATATAAAAATTTGGATTTTATTTTAATTAAATTAGGTTTTTGATTAATTACTTTTAAATGCCATATATATGATGTATAACAGCCATTTATGGATATATCATTAACCAAAAACCCCAGCCACTCTTAGAGAGAGACTAGAGAGAAATAATTTCAAAAATCATCATCCTTGGTGGCTAGTACCGCGGTTCCTTTTACTGCAAATCGCATGACGATTTGCGGAGCGTTCATGTGGATACCGTAGAGGCGCAGTTTGTTTGGATTGCGTTGGAGATTTGATCGCATCAATTCTAGCATCAATAATCGGTATAAATTTCTAACTACTGAATTAATATGGTTTTCGCATGGATCCTGTTTTAGGGTTTTCAAAATTTCTTTGAAAATTTATTTTAATTCCACTGCGTTTATGTGCTGAAAACCCTACACACACAGATTTTTCATGGAGCCATACTCCTCAAGATCAATTTTATGCTCCAAGTCCAACATACCCATCGGAGTTTTCGTGTTCACCTCCACTACAACAGGAAGAACATTCCAATTTAGAGGAAATTATGTCCAAGTTCATACCTTCAAGTGAGGAAAGAATGATTAATCAAGAGATATTGAGTCAAAATTTTGTGAACCAGATGAAACAACTACTTAATGCCTCAATCATTTGTCCTCAATAGACATAGCCCTATGACATGGATTCTGAAACTGATGGTGATCCAAAACCAAATCTACAACCTGATGTGCCAAATGATATAGATGTTGAAAGAGAGGAGACACTTGGGGACAAAGAAAAGGAAGTTGAGGAAGATCTAACTTTGAGTTCAAACGAAGATGAGCCAATTTTGATAGTGACCCATGTACCTTCTCCACCAAAGTTCATGAATTTGGGCAGTTTTGCAAAACCATGCCCAATTGGCAGTCATATCGTCAGCATAGCTCTTTGTGACATGAGAGCTAGCAAAACTTTAGAGCCATGGTGGGATGAGAAAGGGAAGATAGAATAGGAACCTATTATGTTTGACAAGCATCCATTCCATAATTTAATCACATACACAATAAGGAAAGCACCTAGTGGTTTGCCGTACTTAATAGGGATCCTATCTAAAAAGAGAATGCTATGTGACTTAAATTCAATTGCCATTACTAATGGAAACCTCTCAAAAGAGATATTGTTACTGATGGATAGAGGGTTCCTTAATTTTCAAAGGGGAATTGGATAGAGAATTGAAGAAGTCAGACTGAGACTATAAAACAAGCGCTTATTGGGAGGCAACCCAAGTTTAATTTTTATTTTAGTTTTTATTAGGTTTTATATTAGTAGCTTTGAATTTGCATTTATTTAGGATTTAATAAAATTGCTTCTATTGTGAGTTTACAGGTTATTCAAGTCAAATTCAAGTGTGCTGCCCAATTTGTTCCATGTGCCTGGCCTATTTTCCAAACTTAGCGGACAAAGAGGAAGATTGCTATATTTTCAGGGAAGTCATCAACTTTACTTTTTTTCTATTTCAGCAATTGAGGAAAATGTCTAGTTTAAGTTTGGGGGCATTTTAGTGTCGTACTGCATATAGTTAGTTATTTGCATGTTAGTTCGTGTTTTTATGTGTTAGCATTGTGTATTTTTTTGTTTCATATAATACATGGTAGTATAATTGCGTATTCTAGTTTTATTTGGATTATAGGATTGCATATTCATAGTAGATTGTGGCATTTAGGTTATGAATATGTTTTAGATTGTTATAATTTTATCGTGTGATTCCAGCTGTCAGATAGTTAAGTATATTTTGAACCAATGATGAGATTGGAATTGCATAAACAAGTTAGTACTGATTATTAAGCCTTTGATGTGATTTCTTGTCTTGATTTAAATCTGTATTTGTTTCAAACTAATATTATCAAGATAACACAGGTTAAGAAATGACCATGTTGGCTGAGTAAGTCTAAAGGGATATATAATAGATTTCTAAAGGATAATGCCAGTTAATGAAAGAATGATAAGGATAAGCAGTGAAGGAGAAGAATTAGGCAAGAACATAAATTTGGGAGAAAAAATGGGGTATATAAGCTTCTTATATCTAAAAATGAGAACCTTCCCGAGTTGAATACGTGAATCTTATGGTGGGTGAGATGGAGCGTAAAACGCGTTCCCCATAAACACAGGCGTGAGATGGAGCGTAAAACACACTCACTATTAACATAGGCATGAGATGGATCGTAAAACGCGCTCACTACTAAAAAAGAGAGAATAAAATGAGAAGTAAGAGCAAAAAGCCCCGTGCTAAAAAATAAAGCATAAGTACCCTATTTGGACCCTTAATATTGGTAATTATTTGATTTTAACCAGATCTAGTTTGTTTTTGGAGTTCTTGAGTTTATATTGTATGATGCCTTCCAAGAAATCTATTGTATGTCCTATTTTTCTTTTCATCAGTTAGCACGGTTGTTGAGCACAAACACACGATATCAGTAACAACAGGTTTAGATTTGACGATTGGTTGGGAAATTATTGATCTGTCTTGGTATGATGTACTAGCATGTTATTGTGATTTCTCTGAGGTCCGATGAGTATAATGTGTTCTGTTTGACTGCTAAAATCGTAAGCATGTAGATAATTACATTTTCGTTTGCATGGTATATTTAATTTTTTTTATTGCATTGTGTTTTGTTACTTGAAGACAAGCAACGATTTATGTTTGGGGGTATTTGAAGAATGGGTAATATATCCATAAATTGGATACATCCAGGCTTAATTTATTGTTGTTCTCAAGTCTTTTAGAATAGTTTTTAAGTATTTATGTCTATTCATGCATGTTTTATGTGGTTTTGTAGGAATTGGGACAAAATTTACTTGGATCGACGCTTGGGGTTGCTAGATTCTCATTTTCGACTTGCCATTTATATAGCAGCCACTTCAGGGCAAATTTCAACATTGCTTTGGACCTTATTTCGAAAAATGCAAAGAATTAAAGTTGTAGATCTATGTCTACTCCTTCTGGAACATCTTGAATCATCGAAATCGGAGTTCAGACGAAGAAGTTATGGTTGTTTTCCCAAAGGACGTCAGAGTAGAAAATTTCTGAAAAAGAGGCCAGCGCCAGGGCACCCATTCCTAGTCTATTTCTAGCGTCGGGGTGCTAGGGGGCTGTGTTCCAGTGCTGTGAGCAGCGCTGGGCTCAGGCCTGGTCAAGTTGGGACAAGTTTTACTGCGAATTTTGATACTTTTTTGACTCCAAATTGGATTGGGTTTGCTCCTAAGCTAGAAATTGGACTTGTAACCTATAAATACATGATAGGAGGCATCGAATAAGGGGGATTAGATATATTAGATTAGAGATCCACTCCATTAGAATTAGGAATTCATTCATAAACCCTAGTTCTTAATTAACCGTTAGAGATTAAAGCAACTTGAAGAACACTGAAGATTCAAAGCAGGAGTGGAAGAGGAATCTCAAGACTGCTGATAACAGATTATATTCTCTTCTATAATCTTAGTTTTATCTTTTAATGTCTATTTAGTTATAAATTCTAGATTTTAATTCAATGATTATGAACTAAAATTCTTGTTTAGGATTGTAACGGATCTTATTGCACAGCTTATTTTAGTATGCTTATTTGTTAATTACAGTGATCTATTCTATGGATTGTCTATTATGATTGTATTTAATTGTTTAATTGTCTAGCTAGCAATTACCATGATAATCTATATGGATGTGGGAGATGAAGTATAGATTTAGATATAATCATAATAGCATGTGATTGTGTTTTTTTGCATAATGTTGGAATTTATGATTTGTGTTTAGGATAGTGATATACCTTTATGCTGCGTGTAATCTGATAGGGAATATGTGCTTTAAATCTTTTTTAATTGTAATTCACATAGGAATACAGTGAATTAGTTAATTAGGGTGTTTGATTCAATTCTATCAGCTGTGGATTTGGATTAATATGTTTGGGATGCATCAGAAGGTGATTATAAATACTAATAAGTTCCTGATTAACAATCCAGAATAGTGAGCATAATTAATAAGAAGTGTTTAAATATAAGTGAATCAATAAGTGAAGTTGTGATCTTAAATCTCCATAACCTGATTTTCAACTAGTGGTAGGAGTAGTTGTTTAATTATATATTTTAATTTACAACATTAAATTGATTGTTTAAATAAAATTAGTTTGGTTAAGAACTAGTACTTGGTGATTTTTATTAAATAATTCATCGTGGGAACGATACTCTACTTTCACTTTATTACTTGTTGACCGTGTGTACTTGCACGTATTCATTGATTACGAAATCACCCAATAGTAATCCTATTTCATATGAAAATAAACTCCTTTATTTTAGGAAATATAAAATCATAATCCATATCAAAATAAACCCTTTATTTTAATTAACATGGAATCCTATTTCAAATCAAAATAAAATATTTATTTTGATTAACATGAAATCTTATTCCAAATTAAAATAATTATATACTAACAATTATGCCTAATAAAATTATTCTAAACAAATATCAACATATATATTAAATCAAAATATTTAATAATTTGTATAAAGTTTGGCTCTGATGCCACTATAAGGTTTGTAAGATTAACGAGCATACAATCAGATTTCATATAAACAGCAGAAATATGATAAAATTAGATTTTAAAATTTTATTACAAACCATAACTAGGATCATCCTTTATGCACAATTATCAATTAACAAAGGAGACAAAGAATCATACCATTATAAAATTGTGCTTCTTCAGGTATAAGTTAAACTCCAAATCCTTCCCGTTCTCCTTGAATTCTATCGGTTAGATTTCTTCTTTTAATCAACGTTAGCCACCTAAGTGTTTGGCCTCTAGAGGTGATCCACCAAGGAATAATATGTATTCAAGAAGGTGGTTGTTTGGAAAAGCCTAGTTTTTTTTATCTCTATAGAATTTATTAGTACTCTCCCAACAATTGGAAAAACACGTTGTGTAAAAATTCAACCCATAATAAGACTCTTTTTATTTATAGATGTAGGCAATCCTCCTAAACTATTTAGGAATATGATTTTATTTAATTAATTAAACTCTTTTAATTAATTGGATTTCATAAAATATTTAGGAACTTATGAGAGTATTTTTATTAATTAATTCCTAAACCCTTTTAGGAACTAAATAATAATAATTATAATAATAATAATAATAATAAGACTTCTCTTATTAATTTATATAATAATAATAATAAGACCCTTTTAGGAAGCTCGTGCACTCTTGAAATCTTAAATGTGAAAATATGGCAGTTGTTTTGGGCGTGGAGTCTTTTTTGAAATGATTGACTTTCCATCTTTGCACGTTTCCCTAAATTCAGTTGCTTTGATGGTAATAATGGTGGTGCCCAGTAACAAGTGATGAGACATGATTAATATATATGGTTTTGGACTACATGTTTTCTCATTTGATATTCAATTATTGGGCTTTAAATTATAATTCCTTCATTAAATGTCCCATTGTAATAAAAGACTAGGGGACAAGATTATTTGGGCCATGGACTACGTGAAGGAATACTCCCCACGTAGGAGGTTGGGCCCGGTGGATTCGGTGGGCCATAGTCAATGTGGAGGAAGTCTCTCCACGTAGGAATCTGTTTGGGCAATGGGAGAATTTTAAGAAATCTAAGATTCCTAATTATATTTGATTTCCAACTCCTAAGGAAAGGGTCAGGATAGAATCCGACTTCCTTTCTTTAAGGAGATTTAGCTTAATCCCATTAAGGAATCTGACCTAATGAGGAATTCTATTTTTATACGGGGAAGGGCATGTAGGAGGAGGTCTGATCACTATAAATACAAGGCTATACCATGGTTCTCAGGTACACACATAATATCTATTATTTTCCAACACTAAAATATCCAAGTACACCCTTTGATATACCCTAAAGGTCTAAATGAATATGTCAAAGTATAATTCATCATACACAAGATACTATGATAATCTCAAAACCAATGATCATCTGTACTAATATCACTTAAGGAATTCCTATTGACAGGTGAGTAAAACTCCATTAGGTATTCCTTTAGCGAGCCACGTTCAGTGAACTTATTCTCTAATAAGCACCTACATACTTGCTTTAGTGTCTCCACACAAATGATTATGAGATCAATCATCCTCTTCCTAATAGCAATCATAGAATGTACAAAACTATCCTGATTCACTATTCCCTAATTTAGGAATCCAATGATTAGGAATAATTTTATTCCTTTAAATAATTAATTCTTTTATTAATAAACGAATAAGATTACAAAGTATATGCAAAATCATATCAAATATGATTGGTTTATGTACATACTACTTTTAAAATCCCTATCCCAAACCCAATCACTCAATCGTCAGTCCTACCACCATCCACAAACACCACCATCACCCCCAAGCCAAAACCTCTTCCTCTGCAACTGAGGACACCCACTCACCGGCTCGAACTTAGGCTAAAATCACCGAAATGAAAATTTGGGAGGAATACTCTTCGAAAAAATTTTATTCCCACGTCAACACCCGATCATCCATTAGTAAAAAAGCCCTACAGAACATACGCCACCAATACCTCATCCCCAGCCAATACGAGATTTGAACTCCCAAGCTCAACAAAAAGATGTAATGGTAACCCCCTTTGATAGACCATCTTTCCTTTCTATGCTTTGAAATATGTGGTCAAATTTCCCTTTCACGAATTACTCTCTACCTTCCTTAGCTTCGTTGGAATTGGGTTCGCACAATTGGTGTTAAACTCATATATCCATCTTATTTACTTTATTACATTCTGCTATGAGTGTGGTATCCTAACTTGCATAAACTTTTTCTTTTCCATGTTCTCCCTTGGATACTCCAAAGAGTTGGGGTTCCGACGACTAAATAAATAAGCTAACAAACGGATCTCGATGAAGACCCCTTCCAGCAATTAAGGGTGACATTCGCATTGGTTCTACAACCGAGGACAAGACACCCACCTCCTGTTAAGTTGGTATGAACCCTCTAGGGAAAACTTTATGTTTGAAAAGTTCCCTGTGCAGCTCGGGTTGACAAGTTTAAAGCCTTCTATTCCAAAGTACCGACAGAAGAATGATCAATGGACCTCTTGTCCGATCAGTCCTAGGTTTATAGCCATAAATTTAAGTCTTAAACACTCTATTTATATATAAAGTATACCAAATCTTAATCTCGATTAACTCCTTCAAATTTGCAGTATTTGTCCTCAAACGAATAACCACAGAAGTTGGCCAATCATCCATAGTAGCGACTTCAACCGACAATCCTCCTAAATCAACTATTAAACCCACCAATGAAACCAACCCCTAGACAGACCAAAAACCCAAAATCATCACTAACACTGTTACCTAATGTGACGCCACCAAATTCGGGTTACCTTTACATCAGTTTTGCTGCTCATGATACTGTCACATCCATACATCCCAACATATTACTAACTTAAACCTGTCTTAGAGTACATATTAATCTTAACTTAAATCCTAGGTTCTATAAACCTTTAAAATTATAATACCAATAATAATACAAGATAATAATAATAAGGTAATTATTAAAATAACTCCTTAATTTTATATAAGTAGAGGCAGTTAATAATAACCTATTCTATAACTTTGCCTTTTCCCTTATCCTTTCTTGAGGTATCGACGTTCTCGGTTTTAACTGAAAACATTATATTCAACATAAGGGTGAGCAAAAGCTTGCTCGGTAAGGAAAATAAATAGTTAAATATAATGGAACAAGAATATTTACAAAAAAAGGAAATAAAATCATAAGATACTGAGCAAAATAGTTCTTTATAAGCTTTGATTTTATAGAATCAAGTATTAGCATGTTGTAAGGTCGAATGACTAGTGAACTATGAACTAGAATTGACAGTACTATGCTTGCAATCCATGGATACAAACAGCTATTACAACTAAAATATATCCTAAACTTGTACTTTTGGGGATCAACCTAAGTACCATATATTGTGCACAACATAACAGTCTAATGAGAAATTACATGTCCTTAATTCAGAATCATAATTTTTGATATCATATGCCCCTATAAAAGGGTTGTTCATTCACAACATTATATAAGAGTCTGCACCATAACAAAATGGTTTGGAGAACATTAAATGAGATTTTCATGAATGAATAATATCAATATATCTCAACAGTTGTCTAGTCGAATAATGGCATTGACATACTTTAAATATCATAAATAATTTAATTTAAAGTATTGCAGTTCAATAATTTTAATAACTTGAAAAGATAAGCCTTCTAGTTAAGTACTTGTAATATAAACTTAATTGAGTAATAAAGGTTGATGTACTTGCCTCTCGCATCGATTAAATGTTTTTAGAAAGTGGTTTGCCACTGAGTAGCCTACATATATCTGGTATTGGCTTACTCAGTTATCTTTTAGAATAAAGTCTACATTATTGATTTACATAGCTCAATTATGGTTATTGAAGTCATTATTTAATAACTATCATGTATGTTACTTACTAATATTAACAAATCACGTAGATAGATTTTATTTTCAAATACAGTTAAGCAAACATAAGCACTTAACTTATCACAATACATTTTCACCGCTTAGTTTATATGGCAATTTCACATAGATAGCACACATATGCACATATCACCTATATAGTTCATATATATCACAAATCATAGATGTTTTTTTCCAAACATAATATGATATAGATCTTAGATCATAAAACAACTTCATTATCTTATTTAGTCAAGTTAATACATTTATAAGTTTTAAACTTTACTTTTAAAACATAATTCAAAAATGGAAAAATATGATTTTAAGGTACATTTGGAGATTTTTAGCAATTTCTATAATAGCCTTTTGAATCTCCCATTTGTGCAATTTTATAGACCCCATAACAAAGTATTTTATATATAGTTTAGGTATTTGAAACTATCAAGTTAAGAAATTCAAAAATAGGGCCCAAATGGGCTATTTTACATATTTTTTTTACTTGACAAAATCTGTAGTTTTTATGATTTTCAAGGCTACTTTGATGATTTTTATGAATTTTTGTATTAGGCTTTTAGACATGAACTCTAGGCATACTTCTACACTATATACCAAGGTATTGTTTTATTAGTTTGGTTTCTCAAGTAAGCCTTTATGCTTCTTGAAATTGATTCTCAAACTAGGTTGTTTATAACAGTTTTAGCTTTTACTAACTTTTGTCATTTCTTACCATTTTCATTTCTGGCCTCTTGGGTTCATTCCAACACTTAAATTATTACTATTTAAGACTAGTTTTAGCATTCCCTTGACTTTTCTAAGCATAGATTTGGTTTTGACCCTCTAAACCTAGCTTTTTAAAGCTTTTGCCTACTAATTTCTCAAGTTCTTGTATACCTTAGCATTCCAACACTTGGAATAGACTAGAATACCTTTAACTCATTTACCTAAGGTGTTAAAACTATGTTTTAAGTAAAATAGCAAAATCTTAATTTGACACTTAGAAAAATCTGTAAAATATGTAGTTTTGTTGATTTTATAGGCTAGTTTGGTGATTTGTTTGAATTTCTAAGTTAAGGTAATGGTTCAACCATTTTTCCCTACTTCTAGAACATAAATCAATGTATTTTAATCAAGGTTTATGTTTTTTATTTATTTCATTTAAGCTTCTCAAAAAAGTGCTTCAAACTGGTCTGTTTTCTAACTTTTTACAAAAACTATTTTTGAACTTTTTCCAAATTTTTCCACTTTTGGCAACTAGGATAGTCTAGGCATGTGTATTTTAATTTACTTAAGTCTAATTTCATCATCATCATCATCATCATCATCATCATCATCATGCTTTATTTAATCAGTTAGCTAAGTTTGACCTATCAAAGCTCACTTTAAGCTTGAAAATAGTTCTTAACTTGGTTTTATTACTATATTTAGTCATGACAATGATTAGGAATCATTACAAGCATGTATTAGGAATTTTATATGAGCTCATTACAGTCTTTTAAGTGCATATATTAAAATTTACTCAAAATAGTCCATAGGAGCAGGTTATATTTATATGGAAGTCAATTTTTGGATAACCGAGCAAGTTACAAGACGTAACTGAAAAAGTTAGAAAACCTGACTAGAAAAGAAAATGGCTAATTAAATTTAATTGAACTAACTAAATTTAGGATTTTAAAGGTTTGGTTAGGGTTTGGAAAGGGTATTCTTAAGGTTAAGCCTAAGGTTAGATTAACTTAGCTAGGGTTGGAGCCAAGGCTCAAGCTTGGGTTTAAAACCTAAGAACTTGGAGCCAAAGACTTGGAACACATAAAGAAGGGTGGACCAAGTGGTGAGTGACCATCCATTTATAGGAAGTTTAATTTTTATCCAAATAAGCAAAGCTTTAATGACATGTTCCCTCCATCCATTTAATATAGCTAAACATGTCCTTAAGAAATAATTTTTTCTCCCTTTGGTTAGTTAAATATTGTGGTTTGATTAAGTTAAAATAGGGGAGGTTTAGTAAGGTATTTTTGATGAGGAAAAAGAGTAGAGAAAACTTAAGTTGGATGACAAAATTATAAGATTAAGAAAATAGCTTTTATATAAGCAAAATCATAAGTAACTCTTTACTTTTCATTTCATTATTTTGTTAAGTGTTGAGAAAGTTCGAGTGAAATAGAAAGAGGGAAGAGACCGAACAAGGTAGAGATAGAGAGAAAGGAGGAGCAAGGATCAAGGTTGATCATCCTAAGGAAGAAGAAGAAGATCATCTAGAGCTAAGTCTAGAAATCCTAACTTCTTTGTCATCTCTTTTGATTTTATTCTTAGTTTTGAGTAGTTGTTCGTGTTAATGGAAGATCACGAGCGATCTTGGAGTTATAAGGTTGTTGTGATAGTATATAACCTTTTAAGATGTTGATAAATTGCATGTCTAGAGAACAAAAACTAAGAACGTAAGCATATATGTAACAATGAAAATTATTTGTTAAGAGGTATGAAAATGGACTAGCGTAAATAGTTGTCTGTATGAACAAATCAAAATTCAAGAAGAATAAATCGTAGATAAATGGGTTACATAAATGTTATAAGTGGAATGAATTTAAAAACATGTTATAATGAAGTTATGGTGAAGTTTTTATTAAAAGACATTAAAAGATGAAAACTCTAGCTTGGAATGATTTTTGGGCCAAGTTACGGGTAGTTAACGCTTCTGGAAAATTATGATTTTCTTATGGTTTTTTATTCCATGGGATAAGTGAGTTGTAGGCACATAAACGAGCTCAATCAGACTTTGGATGAGCAAGTTACTTGACTTTGAAAGTTCGACGTTGAAAACCATAAGAAACTGGATGATGAAAGTGTCGGGAGAAGTTGATGATGTTGACTGCTCAGGACGAGTTAATTGCAGAAATGGAGAAACTGGAATTGAAAGTGAAGCATCATACGGAGATTGATGAGAAAATATTTCAGATGCAATCTGGTATAACCGTACTAGATAAAGTTAAGGAGGCTCAGCTTCAGGACAAAGAATGTAAAAATGTGACAAAGAAGATATTTGAAGGAACCGAACCAAGATTTAAGATGGATAAGGAAGGAATACTGAGATTTGATAATATAATTTGGGTGCCGCCAGTTTAAGAGATTAATGAAGATATTTTAAGCGAGGCTCATAATTCACGATATTCGATTCACCCTGGTAGTACCAAGATGTACCCAGATCTTAGACAACATTTCTGGTGGCCGAATTTGAAGCGTGATGTTGCAAAATGTGTTGCCAAGTGTCTGACCTGTCAGAAAGTGAAAGCGGAACATCAGAGACAGAGTGGATTGTTACAACCGTTAGAGATCCCAGAGTGGAAATGGGAACATATTACAATGGAATTCGTGGTTGGCCTTCCGACGACTTAGAAAGGCTACGACGCAGTATGGGTTATCGTTGACCGACTGATGAAATCTGCACACTTCCTTCCCATCAAAATAAGATTCAACTTAGATCAGTTGGCGAGGCTATACGTAAAAGAGATTGTTTCGAGGCACGGAGTTCCGGTATCAATTATTTCAGATAGGGATACGCGCTTCACATCAAATTTCTGGAAACGTCTTCAAGAATGCATGGGTACGCAATTGCGAATGAGTACAGCTTACCACCCTCAAACAGACGGACAGAGTGAGAGAACGATTCAGACATTAGAAGATATGTTAAGAGCTTGTGTGATGGACTTTAAAAGAAATTGGGATGATCACCTACCATTAGTAGAGTTCGGTTACAACAATAGTTACCACGCTAGTATTAGAATGCCACCCTATGAAGCGTTATATGGTAGAAAGTGCAGAAGTCCACTATATTGGGATGAAGTTGGCGAAAGACAACTACTAGGCCCGGAATTGGTACAACAAACATCAGAGATAGTCAAGGTGATTCGAGCAAGATTGAAAGTAGCTCAAGATAGACAGAAGAAATACGTCGATCCACACCGTAAGAATGTTGAGTTCGAACCAGGTAGTTATGTGTTCATAAAGGTCTCTCCTTGGAAAGAAAAGATCAGATTAGGAAAGAAGGGAAAATTGAGCCCAAGATTCATCGGACCCTTTGAAGTTCTGAGAAGGGTCGGAGAAGTTGCTTATGAGGTAGCCTTACCTCCATCTATAGAGAATTTCCACAATGTTTTCCATGTCTCAGTCCTACGACCCTACAAACCCGATTACAAGCACGTGATTGAATTTGAACCCCTATATTTCGACAAAGACTTATCTTGCGAAGAAATTCTTGTTCAAATTGTCAACCGGAAAGAACAAGTTCTGAGAAATAAAGTAATACCTTCTGTTAAGGTAATTTGGAGGAACCACAACGCTGAAGAAGCTACGTGGGAACTCGAAGAGAATATGATGAATAATTATCCTCATTTATTTACTTAGATTGTTATATGCGATTCTGGGGACAGAATCTTTGTAAAGGGGGGAGAATGTAACGGGACAAATTTTTGAGTTGTGATTCTGGGGACAGAATCCTTTTAATAGGGGAAAGATGTGACAACCGTAATTTTGTAATTTAATTTTAATATTTATTGGATTGAATAAATATGTTTCGATGAATTAATTATTAGATTAAACAATTAATTGATGACGTTGTGATAGATTAATTTAATTATATGTGTTATATTTATTAAATTATTGTGGAGAATTTTTATTATTCAAAGTATGTGATTATGTGAGCTTATTGAATTAAAAGAAGTATTTAATAAGCCTATGTTATTTTAATTAATTTAATTATTATTTAGAGATTTAATAATTTAATATTATTATTAAATGAGAATTTAATTATGTAGCTATGTGAATTAATGAGAAATTATTTTATTTAAAATAAATTAAATAAGATATTGATTTATTTTATAAGGAGTGACATTATTTAAACTATATTATAAGCTTTATTAAATTAAATAGTTTTAAATCCTATTCTTGTCAGCCAAACAAGACCCTAAGGGGAGTTATGAGCAGTTCACCATGATGGGGGTAACTGACCATTATTGCGTCAGTTCATCTCCTTATTTATCAGACATCTTTTATTTTCTTCCTTTTCATTTTTTTGCTAAGTCTGACATAACACAGAGAGAGATACAAAGAGAGAGTTGAGAGTTGAGAGTTTTTGTTGGGAAATCCACTTTCTAGTAATCTACGCTTGGGTAATCTCTTCAACCCAATTTATTTATTTACATCTTTTAAAGTTTTTATATGGCTTTCTTACTTCTGTAACTCTCTGTAATTGGGAAATCATGTCGTTATGTGAATATATATAATAATTCGAGTTGTAAGGCATGTTATATATATATATATATATATATATATATATATATATATATATATATATATATATATATATATATTGTGCTTCCATATCATTGGTTTCATAAGATTATAAAGGATGATTTTGGCTTGTTATTCCAAAAATTTACAGAGTACGTGATATGGTAATATAGCCCTTACGCACAAATTTAATGCGTTGATCATATATTATCCCTAAATTTTACACTTATATATGATTATACATGCTAAAACGAACAAAATGAAACTTGAGTGGTTGGATTTGTTTTTTTAACGAATCCATAGTAGTAAATTCTATATTTTTATTCAAAAACCTTCAAAAACATCAAGAACAGTATAGCTTACATATTTAATTCTGTAATTATGTGTTTTAATGAGTTTAAATTACTCTATAAATGTTGGGTAATGATTATGTATAAATTCTAGTATTTGAGTATGCTTAAACTAATATGTGGACAAGGAAATTGGAAGTTATGGCCATATTCATGTATAATTTTACGTGTGATTGATTTTTGGCCTAATATGGCCATGTTATGTTCGCGAACTGCAGAACTGCAGAAAATGAGCCTGGGTAACCCCGCCCCCGGCGGGTGTTACTAAACTAAAATACCCCGTCCCGGCGATCGAAAATAATAATAATAATAAAAATAATAATAATAATAAATATTTGATTAAAATTATTATTAAAATATTTATAAAATAAATTAAATATTTTAATTGAGATATTTATGGAATAAAATAAATATTCGATGAAAATTATTATTAAAATATTTATAAAATAAATTAAATATTTTAATTGAGATATTTATGGAATAAAATAAATATTCGATGAAAATTATTATTAAAATATTTTAATTGAGATATTTATTGAATAAAATAAATATTCGATGGAAATTATTATGATATAATTTATTCGAGTGTAATAATAATAAGGGAATGAAAATATTCTAATTTAATTAAGTAATTAAATTAGAAGGGTAATGATTTGTTAAATAAAGTGGAGTTTATATTAAATAATTAAGTGAAAATGTAACTAATGAATGTCGTGAATACATATGGTATGTGTGTAGGATTTCTGGTGAACAGAAGTAGTAATCGTTTAGCCTACGCACGAGGCAAGTTTCCTAACCCTACTTGTCATTATTGTTCAAGTTTATTATTTAGCTCGAGTAAATTATCATTACTATTATTCAAGTTCGAATGTTATATTAAAGATTTATTATCTTTTCAAAGCATGATTCAGTTATACAATAATTGTTCTATTGCATACTTCTTGAGATTATTATTCGAATTGAATATCATTATTGTTGAACCTTATTAGACTAGTGAACTTTATTGATTCAACTAGTCCTTAGTTGATGAACATTCTAATTTCAGAAACCTTATTGAATTATCCAAACCAAACTTCCTTTGGTGCGGATTCGAATGTCAAACTGAGATGAACAACCCTGTAAAGGGATTTACTTACGCGTTAGCGTTAAGATATTGTGCACAGTATGGTACTAAGGGCTGATCCCCCTAAGTACGAAAAGAAAGGCCCATAGTCTTATGACTGTTAAAGGTTTCAAGTATAACCCTTGTTAACCTAGGACATAGTTCAAGGTCTTATGACCCTCAGAATTCTTTTATTCTTGTTATTCATTCTTGATTCAAAAGTTGAACTTTTATTCAGATGTCTTTAATTCTCACTCGCATGTTATTATATTGTTATTTCATTGTTATACTTGTGGGCAATAGTGCTCACTCTTGCTATATAATAACATTGCAGTTAAGAACGAAAGAACTGACGAAACCTTCTACTAGTAAATGCAAGGGCAAAGTTAGCAGTGTTGAAGACTTGTTATTTTATTTGATGATGTATTTATGTTAGACTTGAGTTAATGATGTTGTTTAAGACAAAATTTTTATATTTCTGCACAGATGTTTAAGGTTAGTTCAACCTGTGATTATGTTTATTATTCAAATGTTGTAACCCTATAAGGGGAAGATTTTTATTTCTATCTATTGCATGGTTTGCATTTATTATGGGTAGATAGATAGATGATATTTGTACAATGAACACCATATCCCGTGGATTCGAAGTACCGAATTTGGGGGTGTCACACTAAACCCTAATTAAGAAACCCTGATTTGAATTATCAAACCCTAATGGTGAGAATTAAGGAGAATGATGTTAAATGACTAGAATACCCTTAAATTTATAAGGGAAATTATGAATTACCCTTTTAGGGGCAAAAAAACCAAAATACACCTTAACTTAAAACTTAAGTTAAGATCATTCTGGAATAACATGACTCACCATGTTAGGTATTGACTTGTGGCTTAAAATTTTAGCAAATCTAATCCAAATGGACACCTAGTATTACTTGTATACATTGTATCTATGTTTATAATAGATTAAGATAGATAATGTTACCAAAATTTGCTCAATTGCTCTCCAACTCTCTACAAATTTATTCTCTCTCCTAACCTCTGAAAACACTAAGTGTATCAGTCCCAAGAACACCCCTTAGATCATCAAGACTAGTAGGGAAGAACTTAGATCAAAGATTAAGCAAGAAGGTATACAACACTAACCCTACTTTTATTTTGTATGCATAGGATAAATATGTGTTTATGTGTTTATAAGTGTTAAAGGATGTTTTTATGATGATCTATGGTGATATACCATAGATCTATAGCATCAAAAGGCCTTAAAGACCAAGTTTTCAAAAAAACTACTAGAACCCTAAAAAAATGGTCTGACAAGCTAATGTCAGGAGCCATAAATCTCTGTTTGTTAATAATTCTTGATGTTTTATGCTTTGGATATATAGTTTGATATGTGTTCTTTGTTCTACAATTGAAATCACAGTCATTAGATGTCTAGATTTCATGTTATAATCGGTCAAAACCCGTTGGCCGGGCATGACCAGACAAATTCTAGGTAACCTAGAATTTCGTTTTAAGTGTCTGACAGTGTTTTGGAAGGCCTTGATCAGTCATTGTTTAAGTTTTATGTTGATGTTATGATAACTAGTGTGTAGCCTGATGTATGGACTTGAGATCTATACCTTTAGATCTCTTAAATAACAAACATGTGGGATGTAGTGGATGGTCAAACTTGGCCATTTGGCACTGACTTGTAGTTTCTGGAAAACCTAGATACCGGATGAACTTGTGTTCTGACAGACTTTGACCGGTTTGAATCTGGAGTTTATGAAGTAGTTGGACTGAGATCATGGTATATAATGTCCCTTGACATCAATAATATAGTTTTGAACCTTAATAACACCAATACAATGACTGGAACATAAACTTAATTGAGCTTGAAAGTGTCTAGTTGACACTGTCTGGGTTTATGGTTACCCAGAAAACCCAGATTTGATCTGACAGTGGCTTTGAGAGGTTGGATCTACTTATTTGGATGTGATATGACCAAGATGTTAGTTGATAATTGTAGTGTTACATACACACTACCAGATCAATGTCTTAGATGCCTAGAACATGCATAAGCAGAGAATTAAAGGTGGTCAAAGGAACAACCTTGAACACTGACTTGTTAGTGTTCTTGAGATTAAGAACACTTAAGACGACAGAAAGCGTCGCTAAAGGGCTACATCGATAGTTTATTTAATTTTATTTTCCTAATTTCTGAAAAATGATTAAAAATAGAAAATAAATTATAAAAATTACCAAAAATGGTTTTAAAAATTATTTAAGTTATAAAAATCAACTTTTGATAATTTGAGATATTTTTCATTAGTAATTATAATTATTTGAATATGAATGATATTTAATTTATTTAATTAGTATATTAAATAAATTAGAGAAAAATAATTTTAATATATTTAAAATCATTGGTAAATAAGAATAAGTGTTTAAAAAATATTGAGTTGTAAAATATAACTTTTAATATTTTTGGAGAATTTTCATTAATAATTTAATATTAATGATATTAAATTTATTTAATTATCATATTAAATAAATGAGTTAAAAATAGTTTTATTGATTTAAAAATCATTTTTAATGAGAATAAAGTGTTAGAAAATAATTTAAATTATAAAATATAAGTTTTTAATATTTTTGGAGAATTCTCATTAATAAATTAATATTAATGATATTAGGTTTATTTATTTATTAAATTAAATAAATGATGGTAAAATGGTTTTATTGCTTTTAAAATCATTTAAAAATAAGAAAGGTGATATAAAATATTTTAAGTTATAAATAATGACTTTTTAATATTTTTGATGATAATTTTATTACTATTTAAATATTAATGGTGATGGTTTAAAAATGATTTTAATTACTTAAAAATCATTTAAGTAGAGTAGTGGTAATTTAAAAATATTTTAAGTTATTATAATACTTTAATATTTTGACAAATATGTCAATTAATATTTTCTTAAAATATTAATGATGATGGATTTTTTTGATATTTAAATCATTTAAAAATGATTTTAGGTTTGAAAAATTATTATAGAATAAATAATTGTTTTAAAATTATTAAAAGCTTCAAAAAATATTATAACGATATTGAGCTTAATCTAAAATTAATAGTTGAAGCTTAAGAAATCGAGTTTAGTTGACAATTGAAGTGTTTATATGTCAGATAGGGTGACCAGTACGCCGAGAATAGACTGAAGTCCACCAGACCGAACTAGTTAGACTTGATAAGTGTGTATATATGTTATAAACACTGATGTGACTATGTGGTAATGTGTAGAAGAAAGATAGACTAGAAAAATTAAGTATTGTGTGTTGTGAAATATTGTGATTATAGGTCTTGTAAACGCAGATAAGTATATTGTAGCAGTAATCAACGGAGAAGACAAGTTCCTAACTCAAATTGAGTTATATCTTTCAAATATTGTGGTGGTTAATTATTTTTGATTGGGCAACGTTTGAGATTTATTGTTTGATTATTCACAGTTAGTGCATATTTAAATTAGTGACTCTGAGAATATATTTGAGAGAATAATTGTTATTGGATGTTCATATCCGTATAAGCTATAATTGATTGCAAATAGTACAATAAAATTCTGTCTATTGTTAAATCGTATTGAGAAATGCCTTAGCCAATGTTCTAGCAAGACGAACATTTATTAGAACTTGATAGGTTAGGAAGAGAAGATAAGAGAGTCAATTATTATGATAGATCAATACCAATTATTTCGGCTTGATCGAAAAATAAAACTTGATAAGTTTGAGAAAAAAGAAAAGAGAATAGATTAGATATTGAATCTTGTATTCGTTGTTAAATCAAATTCTTATTCAAAGACTAAGAAGAACAACTTTTTATATAAAGGGAACATTTTTGGTCGTATATTCGGCCATTGCACGCATAAGTATTATGCATAATATAAGGATAATGAAGCTGATCACTTGTTATATTGCAGGGGTATGATTAATCTTTATGGTTATCTGATACACCTTGGATATCAAAGTAAATCTTTGATAGTTACTGTGACGTCCCCAAATCCGGGTAGTTTTACCTCAGATCTGGTAC